>BMAW01001340.1:238070-325535 GCA_019974015.1 Nephila pilipes | reverse complement strand
TTTTTCAAGCAGAAGACGGAAGCAATAAAATGTTATTTCATAACGGTTTTCGCTTACCTGAGTCTTTTTAATTCAGGAAATTATCAGATGAAATTAAATACTTAATGTTTACATTATGAAAAGAATATAGTTTCTTACTTCCTTTGTTCAAAAATCATTTAAAGTATATTGTTTCTAGATCATTAAATTTGATGAATTAAGAGAAATAATTGTTTATATCATTGGCATTAAGTACAAATCTTATTCAATTCGATTTCAAGAGACTCTTAAACCGGTAAAAGCTATTTTTTCATCTAAGGGTGAAACAAGTTCACGCTATAAGAATTGAAATCTACAAGACAAGCCTTCTGGGAAAACTACTACCTCATTACTTGGAAGAATGCGTCGGGCAGCTTTTATTTAAATTTCAAAGATAAAAGTTTCAATTGACATTACTTATACAAGAGATGAGTATTACAGAGTATTTGGCAATATATATATATAAAATTATAAATAATACTTACGAAGAATTGAAGTCATTAATTCAAATAATATAACAAAAAATCAGCAACTAATTCAATATTGTAAAAAGTAATTCAAACTTCACATTTTTAGAAGAAATTCAATCATTACAATTGTTTTTAACTTATGTTACTTAAAACTATTACAAATGCAGGAAAACTAAATTTGGCTGATAATAATATACCACTGTAAATAATTTTTTAAGAAAACAAATTTTTAAAGATATAAACTAACATTCAGTAAATGGAATTAATATGCTACTAAAATTTCAGTCATATACTAATATCGACTGGTTGAAGTTATATAAACCCTAAACGTGCGATTAATCCATGCTAAGGTTGTGGGAAGTATATTTACCATGAATATAATCCTTTTTTTGAGCAATAAAGTTAGTGTGGGATGAAGAATGTATCATTAAATAAATCAATTTCTTTTGAAGAACTACAATATAAAAAGGAATTAAAAGCGTATAGTGACCTTTAAAAAACATGTAATGTTTCAGTGGTAAACATGCTTCTCGTGAAAAAAAGGATTCTTATAAATAAATTAAATATGCAAAATAAGAAACAGTTTTAAAATAACCCATAAATATCGAACCATAGAATTATTTGCAAAACAGTTTCAAAAAAGTTTTGATTTTAAAGAAAACTATCATTTTAAAAAATGGAATAGTTTCACTTGAAATCATATTGCAGCAGTGATGCTTAAGTTTGTTTTTTTGAAAAGGAAAAAAGACTAGGTCCTTCTTCGGGTGGAAATACAGCTTAGAACTTGCAGATGGTATAAAATACGATATTAAGAAAAATCAATACCGTTCCAGCTCTGAACCTGATCCATCTTGACTCATATTATTCTGTCGAGTACTTGTAAGGATTTTATTTCGAGGCAAAATTGTAATATGCAGACGAAACCTCTTCACAAGCAGCTTATTGATATAAAACTCCATGGAATGAAAATGTAGAAAAAATGTTATATTTCTTGTGTGGATGGAAACATTTCTTTTTGTTCAGAGTAAGGGAACTCATTTTTTTGCTTTCATATGATACGACTTAATACTCAGAAAACTCGTCGGAACTGTTACAAAAGGAAGATAATTGCAGATTAAATAATAAATGGATTGGGAGACAGATATTTGCAGTATACACAAAGCTTTCGTCTGAGGGAATACAATGATTTATATATATTTGCTGATAACCAACAATTTCATTTGATTCATCATGACATACGTGAGATGTATCTTCCAATTTGTGTTTTCTTTTTATAATTTCTTACAAAAAAATGTTTAGAATTTGTGAATAATTATTACTAACTAGAGCAGAAAAATTGAAAAATCTTTGGATTTTGTAAGCTCTAGTAGCAGTTTATAGCTTTAAAAATGGATCTTTTTGACATAAGTTGAAGAAAAAATGAAATGACTATTACATTGTTAAAATAACATCTTTCTAAAAGTTATAGGTGGTGATAGTTTAAAAGTGGAAGTCTGTGATAAAGATGAAAAATTAAGATAAAACATTTGATACATACTAAACCTTTTAATATATATATATATATATCGTGACTTCAAAATTTTTCATGTTAAGTAGCTCTATGAAATCCTAATATTGAAAGAACTTACATCCATATCTTCGTAGGAGTTAAATTTTAAATGGATTTGTTTTTCTGAAATAAATACACGGCTAGTAAACAATTCCTTACTCACAAGCAAAATAATTATTTTAGAAAATTTAATTCATTCATATGCTCTCCCGAAATGAATGTATTATTCAGTTAGCAGGATAAGAATTCGAAGCTAAATTTCTTTAGGCATAAATGGAAAATGTTCGTAATCTAAAGAATTTTAGTTACATGTTCAAGAGTAGTTTTACAAATTCTACAATTCCACATTTTTTAAAAAAATAGTAATTAGAATAAGGAATCTCGACTTCGCTCTTTCTTTCTAAAATGTTTTATATCCGTTGCTAAAAATATGAACACGAAAGCCTTATTTTTAAGTACGCTTTTTGACTTAATTGGGTATAATAATAAGTGAATAAATCTGAAAGTCTTGAAAGAATTTCAAATTTAATCGTATAGTATCATAGATTTATATGAGAAAATATTAAAGAAAATAAGTTTAGCACTATTTAATAATTATTCTGTTTAAGCACCGAAAACTGAAAATTGTAGAATATCTACTGCATATAAAGTTATCGTTTTTCACTTCAGAAAATAATGAATTCACTTACTTTTATTACAAATATATTGCTTTTAATAAGGAAAATTAAATTCTCTCTTATAATTAAATATTTTGCAGAAATACTCTTTTTGACAAGAGACCTAAGGGGAAAATATGCACTTTCTATATGTAAATGATTGCGAATCTAATTTAAAGTGAATAAATGCATGCACACATTTTACTATTTTGTATATATTGTTGTTTGTTTGTTTCATTTCAAAAATAAAAATATTTAAACTGTGTTTGATATTCAGAGGTGATTTGCCCGTACCATTTAATATCATTAATAATAACAATGAGTAAATTAAAGTTACTTGTACTCCAAACAAATGAGTTTAGTATTACAACTGTGAGTGATATTTTTTGAAAAAAACTCCCCTCCGTTATAGAATGACAGTTTCTTGTACCTTTTTGTCAACACAAACGCAAAAGCTTTGTTACGTTAAAGTTTCAGTAGTTTATGCATTTCTAAATATGTGAATGCATTCGTAACAGCATTGTTTATAACAAAAGACAGTACAAGATATCAAAATGTATTGGAAAGGATAAACAATTGCACAGAAGGTTTGAAACCATAATGAGAAAATGATGAGTTCTGAATCCGATATATGTTATCGCACAACAATTTTATCAGTGCACTTAAACAAGATTAGACTTGCTACCCATCAAGAACTGAATAATTCAGTATAAAGTAATGGAGAAGTTTCAAAGCATTTCTATTGATTTGTTTGGATGCAAATTGTTACGGAACTTTATCCAGCTATATCAATTGAAGTAGTTATCGCATTATGCTTGGAACGGAAGAAAAGATAAGATTTTTAAGAGAATCAATTTACGCTTCTAAGATTGGCATTTTAATGGGCGCAATTGATTCAGAATAATGGATATTACTTTGTTTATCAGCAAACATTGAGATGGTATACTTTCCTGTATAGTAAAGTATAATGTATAAAGTTTACAATAAGTATATAGAATGTAGTAAGATATTTGAAAATTATTAAGACTCTGCAAAATTCCTAAATACATAAATTTGTCTTATTCTTAATTTTAAATATTAATATAGAAGAAGAAAATGAAATAAACAGTAAGAATCCAAAATATTTGAAATTGAAAAATATTTTTATAGTAACTTTTTTATCAAAGAAACCAAATTTATTCTAATTAACCTTTTCTTACGTTTAATCGATACATTACAAAAAATTAATTTTGAGAAACGATTTTATAATAAACTTATTTTTTGAAATATTTTTAATTTAAGGATGTTTAAAACTTGGCGATGAAGAATAGTTAATATTTAAATTATGCGAAGACTAAGAACCAGGAAAAGAATATCATCAATGAAGAAATAAACAGCTTCAAATCTACAAATAACAATACAGGTATTTTTATGTGTTATATAGGTATTTTAGGTATAGTAATCTTATAATAAGTATTTTAGCAATCCAAAATCTTTAGATTATTTTTTTAAAATCAAAGCTAAAATATGTAGATTAAATTAAGAAGCTAACAACTACAAAATAGAAAAAACTTGGCATAAATTTGAGCTTAATTGTAAATAATTATATAGGGGTACAAAATCCTATGTTATTTCATTTTAATACTACAGAATGCTAAAAAAAATAGATTATTATTGAAATGTGTGTTTAAGGCAAAATAGCTCTAATTTTACGAAATCAAATCAAAGGAGAATGTGAATTGCTTTTCATGAGCAATAGAGTTAAGTCTGGCTTTTAAGGTTAGTTTTAAGTATAAGTAATGCCATTACTTCATATAAATTTTTAGATACTTAAAATTAGATATAAATCTAGATTTCATTATATTGTGTGAAACATTTATATTAATTTGAAAAAAAGTTATTTAAAATATTTTATTCTTATTGTAAAGTATTAAATTATCTTTAGATCCTGTAATTTTAAGGTAAGTTTCTTCACCTGCACATACTTTACAAGATGTACAAGAAATCTTAACTATCTGTTTTGGACAATGTATCGTAAATTATACTTCGATAATAATCAAAGAATTTGAAGATATGTAAATTTATAAACATTATTTTTCTTTTATTTAGATTTTAATATAAAAGGAATGAAATAAACTTCTGTACAAATTAGATATCAATAATATTTTCTTAACTAATATAAGATACTTTTGATAAAAAAAAATTTCCTACCTATGAATAAAATACATATGCTTTTTTTAAATAAAAAAGCAACAATTTTAGTAAAATTGAAAATCATATTGTTAAAATATTCAAGAGACTATCAACGTAAGTATAGTGCAAAATTTAACGAACACATTACTCTTAATGTTTCTGAAACTCTTTTTTACATTTTAAAATAATTTATCATTTGATTATTTAAGAATCTGAGACTGTTTTCATTAGTATTAACAAAAAGTTAAAATAATGTAATTTTATTTTGATTAATATAATAAAACTATTGAAGTATATTGGATACATTCATTAAATATTCTTAATAATTCAATAATTTACAGTAACTAAGTTAAGGTTTATTCCAATTTTATTATACAGGTATTTACTATAAAATGAAGAAAATTACAACATCCGGAGAGTACATTTTGTAATATATAATCCTTAAAGGAGGCTTGGAAATTAATGAAGTTTCAAACTACATTATTAAACAGTGATTATTATATGTTAGTCGCAAAGTTACTTTTTATTTACTCTACAATGTTTTAAACTTACATATGTAACATTTCACCACATACTTCATTATCAGCTTGTTCGTGTCTTACTAATAAAGTTAATTATTAAACTAAATGTATCCTTAGATTAAACATGATTCATGTAATTATGGTAACTTAATACTAACGAAAATGAGATGAAATTTGAAAGGGCAAGAGTGATAAGTAATTAACATATAAGGTTTTGCTTAAATTCTTTAAATATGGATACATGTATTTCAAAGAAGAAATTATAAATTATTATTGAATAATAATTGAACAGTAATACAATTTTTAATCATTAATCAATTAAAATATTAATTAATCATTTCTTATAAAATTTAGTGCAAATAGTTAGTTATCAACAATTATCGATTATAACATTTATAATTATTACTCAGAATTTAATTAAAATATTTTATACATAAATAATAATTGCTTACAACTCCTAAGGTAACTGATTACTTATTCATAATTAATGATATATGTATGTATATAATTAACAATGTAATTTTATGTTAATATTAATTACTAATATAAATATTGATCAAAGGGTAAAAATTAAGTTAACTTAAATGTTAACTAAATATGTTACATAATTATTTACATTCCTCATAGTTTTTGAGAAATTTAATTACTATTACATTCATATTTATGTTATATATTTTGCAAGGAATAGAAGTGATTATCATAAGTTATTAGCAAAACACATACACACATAATAAAAATTAAAATACACGTGCATGAATTGGGACATATATGTATTTAAGAAATATGTACATGAAATAAAGAATTAACAAATCTTTGTGACAAAAAAATAACTTAACACCCTAATTTAGTTTAAATGTTTAAACATTTCAAACTAGATTCAATAACTAGTAGAGTGTCTCTTCTAAAGTATATATCTAGAAAGAAAACACTTTTTGAAGAGCAAAGGTAACTGGTCAAAAAATATATTATTTTTTTGCAGAATGCACTCACATACACGCATATTGTACCACTAGATTACATTATTTGTACTTCGTAAGATTTGCTTTGTATGTTTGAAATCTCTAGATCTATATATCCATTTCATCTTCAAATAAAGGAAAGAGAACGCTACAAGTTCTTCTCTATAATTATTTCACAAACAAGGATCCAAAATAAAAAAGTAGATAGTAATATATTCAGCTGAAAAGAAGAAACAAAGTTTAAGTAGCTATTACTTGTGAAAGAAAGCTCAACTATGCGGACACATAATGGTGGTAATTATGGATCTTACACCTCGCTAGAAATGTTCTTGTGGCCGAAGCACGATGCACACGCGATTTCGGTTTCTACACACATATACACATACTCACGAAACAGAAATTGTTAATCTTAAATCGAAGGTGAAGGCAAAAGAAGAAAGCTACAATGTTTTTGTTCATATGGAAGCTATTTGTGTATAGTCATGGACATTCTGCTTTAATTGCCTATAAAAACACATAGGAACATAGCAATGGGTTGATTAACTGCGTCTCTTATGCTGTAGAAATGAATGAAAATTATTTCGAGATCGTATATATGTATATATATGAACATAGAAATCTTTGTAAAATGTTTTTTTTTGATGTAATGAAACATTGGATTTTTTTGTAAAAGAAAGAAAATTCGATGTGCAAGTATTTTTCTTCTTTGAGATTAAGTTGTACAAGTATTTTTTTCCCTTTAAGATACTTTTTAAGAGACCTGTGTAAGTCTCAACAATTATATTTACAGAAAAAGTAACTAGAACATGGTAAAATTCGAAATAGTTACCGTTTGTAAAACTCTTTGCTAAAACCGATAAAAACATTTATAAATCTTAAGTTAAAAATTTACTGGATTAGATACGTCAAAAGCTTAGTTTTTAAAATAAAATATTTCTTTGCATAGATAAAATGGTAATTGAAGGATTCAGTTACGAAATACCTATATTACAAATTTAAAAAATATATATATCAAGAAATAATTACATATTCAAGTAATAATATACAGTTTTTAGGGGAACAAGAATTTTCTGAACATTGTCAAACATTTTACACATATCCAAGTTTTTTTAAAGATATTTTTCAATAAGTATTTTTATAATAAAACAATTATGTTTATAGCAGTAAAATTTAATCTTATACATCAAAATGAAGTTATTTTTCCTTGTTTTATTATTGCATTAAAATATTAAAACTGTTCTACAATGAGTTATTGGAGATGAATTATGGAATAAGTATCTATATTCAGTGAATGATGGAAACGAAATTTAACTGCGATTTCAATAAACTTACAGATTTTGGAAGTTGCAAGAGAAACTTTCACCGTATAACATTAAATATTCTAATAATTCAACACTGTTAATTGTATTAAAAGCGAGTATAGAACTTGTGATTGGATCTTGTGAAAATATTTGGATAATTTAAATTATTTATATTTTTTGAAGTATAGATAGAGGCATAAACAGTCAGGCGTAAAAATAGTATAACACCAAGATTCCAGCAAAAAAAAAAATGATCAGGAAAAGAGTAAAAAGAAACTTTCCAACTAAAGAAAAATTGTACAACTTACATTCTAATTTCTTTTTGAGAAAGAAAATAAAATCCAAAAGTTTCAAAAAGTAAAGAAGGTATCAAAATGAGATTTTAAGAAATTAATCGCCAAAAATTAATTTAAAATCTGAATTTCCTTTCTTAACTCAACTTTAATAAAGAAGCAAAAAGAACGAGGTTTTAAAGTCTCATAAAACAGCTTGTGTGAATTTATTAAAATTGCGTACTTCCCCTAAAATTCAGATTGATTGTGTATAGATGAGCCATCCTTACAATAATAAAAAAAGGTGCAAGCCAAAAAGATAAAATAATATTTTTCTACTTCTAGATAAAAGTTTTTTTTTTTTATTAATTTTTTATACATTGACTACACCTAACATGGGAAATGATTTCATAACAGAAAATTTATCAACATAAATACTAAAGTATTTTAATTTAAAACTTCCTAAATAAATCATTTTACTTCGTTTAAATATACTTATAGTTTCTTATTATTTCTTTTCTCTTATTTAATGAAATGACATTTTTCAAGTTCTTTCTGTGTTAACTTTTATATTTGATGCGAAATATATTCATATCTTTATTTTTTAAATACTAGGCTTAACATCTTACACATTTGTTTAAATATCTTTCATTGTAAGCAAGTAATATTCTTCATAATGGAAATAAATGTGAAATAAAACTGTACATCAACACTCACGCATTTGTATTTAATTTTATAATGGCTTAAAATTTGAGTCTTAAGATTAAACTGGTCTTACTATACAAAATTAAACAAAATATTTCAGCAATCAAGATATTTACACTCTTTTAATTTCTATCAAGATGACATTAGATACAGTAAAACCGAAACATCGTATTAATTTAAACCAATCTTCATTTTTTTCAATAATTCATTCATGAATTGGAATAATTTATTGATTTTAGTGATTTATAAAAATTACTTATTAAAAGGTATTCCTATTAAACATTACCATGATGCCTTTCTATAATATATAGATAATGTATTACATTATATTGATACATAAAAAAATATTAGAATAACAAGAATTTAATTGATAAGTGAACATTTATAAGTAGAAATGAATTAAATATAATGTAATCTTTTCAATGTTTTCCTAAGCTTTATTAGATTTATATTTATTTTAACATACACAAAGAAGTAGTAATGTTACCCATACGTTCTGAAATTGTACAAATAAAATATTTTTTTTAAATTTTGGAATAATATTAGAAATTTTTCATAAGAGTATCAAGAGATAGAAGAAATGTTCGTTTACTTTTTTATTTTCATCAATATAAGCGATAGAAAAAAAAAAAATTAAAGCATGTTTTTGGTAGAAGACGCTTATCTCGATACATTTCTTAAAAACTAATTTCCATGTTGTAGAATGTAAAACTTTACAATAATTTTATTTAATTATGCAGTAAATATATTGAAAAAAGCTCATTAGGATGAAATAAGAAATGAATAAATACATATATATGCTTTCAATATTCAAGTAAGATTCAATTTTATTCCTTAAGTAAGATTATGTTGCTTAATTTACATTTATTATAAAGGTAATAAATACATTTAATAGATAACTGTATCATATAACTCTTAAATACTGCTCATTTTCATGTTTAATTTAAATAACTCATAAAATTTAAAATAGAAAATATTCTCAATATTAAATTTCACTAAAAGAAATTCTTATAAATTATGTTGAAGTTAGTATTACTAAATTTGTATTAAAAAATCTCTTAATTAATTTTAAGAAGCTAATATTATGCATAGTATGCTAATATTATGTATCAGAATTTATGAAATTAAATTTTGTTGTAATAAAATCGTTTAATATAAAGAACTAAAAATTAAGAAAAATGCACAGTAAAAATTACTTTAAAAATGCTGGTGTAAATATAAATTTTCAAATCTTTCTCGTGCATTATGAGGATGCATTAATGTACGTTGGCATTCTTTAAGGTTAAATTGAATTTTTTAAATGGAATTAAGTTTTTATGGAAATACCTTGAATATATTTTTTATATACTAAGTCGATTGCATTACTATATTTCGAACAATAAATTAAACTTATATTAGAAATCCTTACACGTTCGTGAAATAATATTTTATTTAATAACTACCTTTTATAAATAAGTTATTGACTCTTTTCGTACTAAAGATGAATATTTTTAAGTAAATTATATAATAAAAGCGTATCTAATTACACGAGATAGATCAACATTATCAATTGAGGAACTACACAAAGATACAGTGAAGATCTATGAATTATTAAATTTTATATTAACATTGCATTATTGGAAAAATAAAATAGAAACGAAGCATTGAATATCATAAAGCATTGTCATTATCAACAAGCTGCACGTTCTTTAAAGCTCCATTGCGACTTAAAGACAAAGAATATTTAGTTACAATTTAAGCACTTAGATACACATCTAATAAAATATGGAAATAATTTATCAAACTTCAATACTACATTCTAAAAGTCTAAGACAAGTTATTTGAGTAATGTATATAGATAAATTATCATTAATTGATCATATTGCACCTAAAATGTCTTAATTGTATTTAAAATGAGGGAGGGCAAGTTTCGGTTCTATATAACACTGTTTAATTAATTTTCCTAAGGCATTGCATGAACACATCATTTCTCTCTGTAGAATGCTTAACTTAAAAAGTAAGCCCATTTAGTAAATATCGTCATCGAATTTATTTTTAAAGGTTAATATTTTCATAAATAAATTTATAATGATGTAAAGGCTCCGAGTTCTCATTGTTGCTTGATTGATTGGTTTTAATAACATGGCACTAGAAGCAATGCGAAGTATATTAGCAACGGACCTCGTAATTTTGATCCTCAATTAAATATCGAGGATGACACCTGAGCTGACACTCCCCGCTCCTAACTTCCACACCACGCCAAACGGGGGGAGGGACTTTGAACCTCGATACATTTAACACACATCTGTCCCGGCTACATGGTTGGTCTTTAATGGCAACAAGAATCATCGCACGAATCGTCGAATATCGACGGCCTCAAGTTCGCGACCATGGTACCACTTTCATGAGTTCGCTTTGTAAATTTCGTTTATTTTTTTTTTATGTATCTCTTGAATCTACTAAGCTTTTATACGAAATTAATTATTAGTCAATGATAAGTCTCTGTTCACTTAAGTTTTCTGTATTGTTTTGATAAATTTATGATTATTAAGACCAGCAGTTTCTTGTTTACTTTTCTGATTCTCTTATTCATCCTTTAAAGGTGCATTCAATTTCAAAGACTTTTAAGAATAACTGCAAGATATATAACTTAAGCTAAGTAATTTTCTTCTCAAAAGTATTTGAAAGAAATTATATCATTGTATTCTGATATTAAATACAAAAAAATAATTATAAAGAATACTGCGTCATTTTATTTCCGTCACGTCCGATTGCGTTTTATCTATCGAGTTATTTGATCAATCGTAGTAGAGAGTTGAATGAATACATATTTTTTCTCTCATTATTTTTTCTTATTATTTAGAGATGCGTAAGCTTTAAATTCGTTTAACAATAACTTAAAACTAATTTTAGGAAAGGGTAATGTTTCTCAAAGTTTGAGAAGTAAATTCTGGTACTAGAACCTCGTGCTAAGTGCCAAAATAATACTGATAAAGATAACGAGTATTAAGACATCCTGAGACTTATAATGCTTTATCTTTTGAGTTATTTCAGCGATAGGAGTGAAGCGTGAAGAATAGAATTTAGTGTGACTCAACTCTCGCGTAATTTCCCTCTAGCCATTTAGTATTCCCTCTCAACGCATTATCTCCTTACAGAGTTCTTTTTTTATTCTCACGTAACGCCAAGCTGAGTTCGTTAAGTGAGTTCTTCCCTTTTCAGTTTTCTTTCGTCTTTTTTTGCTTTAGCTCCTTGTCTTCTCACAGTCCCTCAGTCCCCAGAATCTGTGTGTCCTTCGTTTTTATCATTTTATTGGCGTAAGTGATTGTTTACATTAGTTGTTATCAACCCGTGCCTGCGATTGAATAATTAAGCTCAGCTGGCAAAACGTGTTTTAGCGTCAGATGCAAAACTTTTTCCCCCTTGAAAAAAAAGAAAGGAAACGAAAAAAAAAAAAAAAAAAAATCCTATTATGGGAGTGATTTCTTCACTTGCTTTTCTTCCATAAGATTTCCTCATGAGATTAACGGAGTCTATTTTTAGTTTGAAGAAATTAAGTGACACATTCAGTTGCTTTAAGCAATACGAATGGATACAAATGGGCTTATATAAATCAATTTTCATTTATTTAGATTAATACTGATTCCCTGGGTAAGAAAGCATGACACTTAATGGTGTCATAGAAATGTTTCCTTTTAAGAGAGCTGTTTAAGAAAAGAGTCTTTAAGCCTTAACTTTACAGATGAAAAAGGTATAATAACTAGCTTAAGCGAATACGATTCGGTACTCATTTCAAAAAAAAAAAGAAGAAAAAAAGAAAACACCTATTTTTCCCCCAAAAAATGGTTGTTTTTTATTAATAAAAAGAAAAAACATATATTTTTAATTACGAGATGTAGCATATAAAAAGCGTGTTAAAACTTTCATTTCACTCAGAACTATGTTACTCTTCGGATTGACACGCCTAAAGTATGAGGGCAATATAACTGAATATATATTGCACTGGTAATAAAGCTGAAGTTAATACTTATACGATAAAGAGCAGTCATGGTTAGCAGTGCCACAACCAGCATTTCCTTTTACAATCACCTGCATAATATTTTGTCATACTTTATGTGTTACTTAAAAACAACTTTTTCTTAAGCCTGTCTTTAATACAACTTCTTAATAAACCCTCAACTTTGTTTTGAAATTATGAGGTTTCGTATTTGATCTAATTAAATCAAAAATTCAACATGTAAATGAATTTTTGTATAGTTGATTGCAATAATTGGACTTTCATGTAGAATGTTCATTTCCCTCTAAAAAATGAAAAAGGAGTGTGCAATTGATATAATATAATGAAAATAGTCTATATTTGTAATCTTAACATTGTAATGCGTATATTTAATGAGCCTACAAAGAGCCTAATTCATTTGAATAATTTAAATATGCATATTCTATATATAGCTTCTTTCTTCTATATCTAATGACTAAAACGGCGATCCTTGTTCTACAAAATATCTATACCGACAATGGTTTTTAATTTTAGCCAATAATTATGTAAAAATATATTCAAAAGAATAATTTGTCGAGTTAGTGTATAATGTTTACAAAAAGGCTAAATCTAATTTTTACTTTTATGTGATGAATACATAATCCATCTGAAATGGATTTACAATAATCAAATCAAAAATAAAATTTTTGTAATTTTAATATTTTTCTGCTGACATAATATATATATATATATATAAGGAAACAAATCAGGTTACCCCTCAATTGAATATTGTTTTATTACGAAAAGAAGAATACTGTCACTAATTTAAAAGCACGATGAAATGTTGATAGTACAGGTTCACTCATAAGCTAAAATAATTCAGCGTACAAAAAATTATTTAACACTAAAATTACTGAACTTCTTGGTATACCTAGAACTACAGGGGTAGGATAGAGCTGACCCATGAACTTCAGTCATGTTATTCTTAATTTTTATGATAGTAAAAACGAAAAATATAACGTTTCATGATTACTGCAAAGAGTTTTACGTAACAAGTTATTAAATTTAACTTCTAGAATATTATATAATATAAGACTTAGTTAAAGGAAATTATCTTTAAGAATTATTATTGAATTTCTAGTTGCAGAATACATACTTTAATAATTTGGCAGGTTGTATAAAATTAAATGTAAAAATATCTTTTAAATAACCTATATTTTAATTAATTTAAACCTCATAATGTTCCTATTAATTATTAAGATATTAAATCACAATAAAAACTGAATATGGGGCACATTTTACTAACTTTATTCTAATTTTTCTCAAAACATTTCATACAGAAGGCTACAGCCTTTTTTTCTTTTTTTGCTGTGCATAATTTATATACAAATTTTGAACGTTTTTCACACACAATAACTATATTTGTTTTATTGCTTTTGTACTGCTTTATTTGGTGACGTTTTTGCTTGTTTCAAATTTGTAGGGAAGTACGTGGTCCATAACTTATGGTTCATTTGCAATACATTTCTATCTTAACACATGGATCAATAAGTCCCGAGACTGTGCGGTCGTTTTTTTTTTTGCGATTTCCTCCTTCAAACGCACCAGCAAGTCAATATAATAATCACTGTTGATCGATTTACCTTTTTCGAGGTAGTCAATGAAAATCACGCCATGCGTATCCCAAAAAACTGACGCCATGACTTTGCCAGCTGACTGCTGCGTTTTCGGACGCTTCGGACGGCTTTCGCCAGCTATGCGCCACTGCCGCTTCGACTCTGGAGTGTAGTGATGTATCCATGTTTCGTCCATGGTCACGTGACGACGCAAGAAATCTTTTTTGGTTGCGAGTAAATAGCGATAAACAGCTTTCTGAATCATCGACTCGTTGCTCCATCGAAAGCAATCGCGGCACCCACTTGGAAAAAACCTTTTTCATGCTCAATTGTTTATGAAGGATAGTAAATACACTTCCATATGATATCTGTGTCATCTCAGCAATCTCACGGAGCTTCACTTTACGATCTTTCATTATAATTTTTGTCACTTCACTTACATTTTCCGGTGTAACGGCTTCCACAGGTCTACCCGAGCGTTCCGCGTCATTTGTGTCGGTACGACCACGTTTAAACTCGGCAAACCACCGACAAATCGTTGCTTTTGATGGACAAGAGTCCGGGTAACATTTTTCAATCCCTTGTTTCGCTTGCACGGTGTTTTTACCCATTAAAAAACAATGTTTTATCAGAACACGAAACTCGGTTTTTTCCATTTTTTAAACAAACTACAAAACGACTTTACTCCAACCTCGATAACTCAGCTGTTTCTGGTCCGATCGACTTAAAATTTTGACACGTTTCAAGCAAAGGTTAGTACTCTAGAAAGACCTGGTTACTGGTTTACTACGAGCGCCATCTCTGGGTTAGTCTCGGAACTTATTGATTGATGTGTTAGATCCTTGCTAATTTTAGAATATAGTCTCTTCTGCTCAGATTAGAACCTATTATCACTTTAAAACTACCCATGTGTTAATTACCACTCGATCTAAATTATTGGAAAAAAAAAACAGGCATCGATCAATGTTTAGGTGCAGATTTCATGGAATATTTTCTCGCCATCTGATATATAACGCCCACTCCAAATTTTATAGATTTGTAGAACTTTATTATTTCAGGAACTTTCTTCTCATTTTGAATAATTTCTAATGAAGAATGCAATGTGCTAAGAAAAAGTATATTTTTGTGCTTTTTACATTGGTAAGAAACAGGAACGGGGTGTTACTATTTGTCATGTAGTTTGTTGAATACAATTAATTTTTTGTTTCCTTCAAGGACTTTAGAACTTCTCGTTTTGCTCTATTGATTGTTCCGACATACCTCAAACCATTTTTTATTAGTCTTTCTACAAGTTTTAGAGATGTAAGAAACTGTCTGTTGTTATATTTCGTCCTGTTTTGAGATAAGGCTGTACTAACTTAAGGGCAACATTTTCACCAAATCTTAAATCATTTGATTTGGAATAATGTTTTCCTAAATAAGGAAATATGTCGCGATTATGTACTTCAATCTCACATCTACAGCTAACCAAAATTTGGTGCCAAATTTGTCAGGTTTGTTTGGCATATATTGCAAAAATCTACAGAGTGTCTTTGACTGCTCATCTACTGTAATGTTTTCTCTTGGTTGGTAACACACGAGACAATTTTCTATGAATGTATTCCAAAAACCTGATATAAGGGTCAATTTATCATCTTTCAATCTATTTGGCCTTGAAATATTTAAGTCAAATTGCATATATTGCATGATTTCTAGAAATCTGCTCCTATTCATTGTTCAAGGGAAAAAAATGTGACCCCAGGTCTTTGACCAAAGGCTAGTGATGAAAACCCCTTTTACAGCTATAGCCCCACGAACATACAATATTGCAATAAAGGAATCCAGTTCATAGAGAGAAATGCTGTAAGTCTCATTATTTAATTTTGATCTTGTTTCAACTTTTGTACATTTCTTTATTCTGTTCAAAATATTATCAGTTATGAAAAGTCTCCAGGAAGTTATAGGAATGCTATTAAAATTATTTGTTTCGTAATATGGTTTAGTTTCGGATTTTCTTTTAGAACAATTTGAATATGTCGTCGACTAGAAGAAACTGAACACTGTTGATGTATTTTCTACTGATGATGCATCGTTCGCTTCTTCCTAATCATTTTGAAGGGGTGATTGGTCTCCTTTATTTTTTTTTCTTCTTCTTAACACTTCTACAGTTCTTTATTTTTCTATGAATTCTTGAGCTGCATTTACTTGGAATATTTTCCTTCAGCTCACTGTCACTTGAACTGGATTCAGACGATGAAATTATATGAGCATTTTCCACAATATTTCATTCGTTGTTTATAGCAAAATTTTCATTATCATCATCAGATGTATTTTCGTCGCAATAATCATTTTCCGAAAGTTCATTTAGCAATTTTAAAGCTTCTTCTTTCGAAAAACCTCTTCTACTATGTGTCATCACTGAACGTGTGCAAACTGGATTGCCACTAATTCGTTTTCCTTCTGCTTATTTTACGACAAGGAAAATGTTCTTTTTACTTAGTTTCTAGCCTATAACAAAGTTAAGAACATTCTACAACATTCCAATACATAGGCACAATAGCTTCCAATCACAAAAGCTCACAAACCTGCCTAACAATTACTTGCCAGATGTGTGGACACTCCCTATTCTCAGTCTCACCCTTTTGCAAAAAGCAGGTGGAATACATCTCCTTATACAATTCTTTTGTAACTGAAAAATGTAGCGTTGAAATCCTGGTTGAAATAAAAGAATAGGAAATTATCTTGTTCGGGTCATTTATGACCCCTATAGTAGTTCTAGGTACTCAGACATATAAATAAAAAAGTATATTCCTTAGAAATTAACTAAATTCGTTTTAAGACAATAGATTGAATATTTAGGAAAAGTTAGAAAATTAGAAAGCTTATTTTTGAAATACAACCGGTGAAACAAGAAATAACTCAAGTCTTGGGTCAGAGATGACCAAAAGAGTTCAAAACTCTTATAGTATTCTAAAAGTTTACAGGAAATTAAGAAAAGAAATGTAAAGTTTAAATCTAAAGAAAGAACAATTGTAAACTACATAGATTATTTAATGTAATATCTTAAATCTTAGAAGAACAGAAAAAGTGCCATCTTTTCACAGGAGCATAAAAAAATCATGATATATTAAAAAATAAAAGAATTTCTTCAGATTTTTTTAAATTTGCCAGATTTTTGTGTTATTAAATTATTATTATGATGTAAATTATATATATATATATATATATATGTGTGTGTGTGTGTGTGTGTGTGTGGTGTGTGTTTAGTAAATCGATCAATCATTAGCTTTGGCAGTTCGTGGGATTATGGTATAGTACCATATTGGATTGAGACGTGAACATCAAATTTGCTGAAAAGTAAAAGCTTAACTTTTTAGTTTAAAGAAATACATTTTATAAGTGTGTATTAATGGGTATAGATTATTTTTAAGTTTAATTTTATTTACTTTTGTCGAAACACATTAGTTCCATTTTTTCCATTCTTCTATGGATTTTTAATTATTCATTGTCTGTAACTTTAATGATAATGCAAATACTGAAGATGTGGTAGTTGGATCCTTGAAACAAGTTTAAACCCACTTTTAATATTATAAAGTACGTGATAGATTTAAATTACATTATCTGCTGATTTTCTATAATTCTTTTTTTATGTTTATTATGCTGAGTAAGGTTGCTTTTAAATCGGTTGTAATTTTTAATTAATAGTTTATATTTGAACTGAATTAATACTATTATTTATACTAAAATTTATAAGTAAATTTTTATTTTATTTTATTATATTATTTTTTTTATTCTTAATTTGAGATAATATATTTCATTTGATTTATAGGGCTATTTGATTATTTACTTTTTTTTTTTTTGAATTAAACTTTGTTGTATTTTAGTATTTTAATTACTTGTTCTAATTAATATTTTTATATACGGTTTATGTGGTTATAATTTGCAAATATAATTTAGTGGTTATATATATATATATATATATATATATATATATATATATATATATATAATAGGCGCACAAAATGAAAATTAATATAAGCTAATAATAAATTACAAAACCATAGCAAAGATAAATTAAATTAATCTAAAAATAAAACTAAAACTAGTAAACGTTGTTATTAAAACTAAATTAAGAAAAAAAAATGATTTTTAAAGAAACTCATAATCCTATAAAAGCGAGACAGTAAAGGTTAAACAAATAAATTAAACTTACTTTATTTGTTGACAGTATTTATTTTAATATTCTTGATAAGTTTACATTTACTTGTTAACACATATATAAGGTGTAGAAAATTTTAAATATTGCTCAAACAAACGTTAAGGTTCTATAAAATTCTGGGTATATTCCATTAATCTTGAAATCAACATTTGAGTGTAAGAAATTTGAGAAGTTTGATTTTAGATCACTGTTACAACACATACTCAAGTATGAAAACCCAAGAAACAAAACATTGCATCACACCCATGTATACAATTGATTTCACATCTAATTGATTGTACAAAAAAATGCTTCAAATTATAAATATTGAATACGAATGTTTCTTTCTTTTTTTTTTTCTTTTGATGTCAGACCTTGGTCTTATAATTTGATATTTTTGGGGACTTCAAATGAAAGTGAAATTTATCTTTCATATTAATACATTTGTGCATATCTACTTTATATGAAATTATGTTATAATCATAAAAAATCTTATTGCATTGAAGCAAAAGGGTTTTGAAATTTAACTTGCATATAACGAAAATATTTCCAATGAGTCTTTACAATATCACGACTTCTATTACATTAATTTCAAAAGTAAGAAAATAAACAGTAACGTTGTTCAGTTCGAAACTAGTATCTTCTGATGAGGCAAACATACACCATATCAAATCTATTCGCCAGTTTGTGTATGTTGCCTAACTCTTCAATAATTTTTTTTTTATTTGCAATTTAAATTATATACAAAATCGTTTGAGGTGAGAACAATTGCCCGTTCTTTGACAAACTAATTTCCCTAGTTTCGCTAAATGATAATGACTGATTGTTAATTAAAAGAACTTTGGATTTAATTAATTTCGGGGAACGGCAGCCAATTTGATGTCAGTTTCTGTTCGAAGTGCTTAAATAACTCTTGAATGGTAGAATAATATTATTCTGCATTTCTAATCAGAATATTTAAACAGCATCCTTGTATTAAACTTAAACTTTTAGGGCTTCATTGCAAAATATCGATTGCAGTTTTGATCAAATAATTACTTATTTAGTCAGTTCATTTAAATTATTTGTCTTTTATATTAAAAAAAGATCAAATATTATAAATTGTAATAGATATAATTTCCTTTCGACCAATTCTGAATAGGTCGAAATGTAGAATTTATAGAATAATATCAAAAGGTGAAAAATATGATGCAAAATCTCGCATTTCAAATAATAAAGTGACTAATAAAGGGTTGACAGAAGAATTCAAAGAATGCATACTTCACAAAAAATGTCCATATGACACGTTCAGAATAAAAAAAAAATTTCATATTTCTAAGTAAACAATTCGGAGATGAATAAAATAATGTAAAACTAAGTTTATCGAAACTTCAAAAGAACGTGACTTTAAAACCAAATCTCAAATCTTAAAAGATTGTAGTGTTCATTCTCATCTTATTCATATGTCCTATGGCTATAAATGGTATTCGGCTATCCTCAGTGACAAAAAGAAACTGAACATTGATGGTGCCAATAGCTAGGTTAATCATTAGGACGATCTGAAAAAGGAACTGCATCGTTTTTTCAGCCCTCGCCAAGGCGGTGATAAAGACGAGGTTTGAAGGTATTAGTCGGCCCATAGTGGTAGTCTCAGTAGAACAAGGCCTCCATCCATATGTCCAATTCAATGAAACAGTGATTTCGTTCTACGATATCTCTGTGGTGGATTGGCTAGCTTACAGTTTGGTATCTTAATCCTATGTTGAACAGGTTGGGAATACTTGTCCGATAAGTGTATGCTAATTTTAGGCAGTTCTCTTGTGCCATATAATTCAAGTCTGCTATAGAAAAAGCATGATGTGATACTGACTAAGACATCATGCAAAAGTTAATTTTTTCGATAGGGAAGCGCATTTTTGAGGTTATAAGGAGAAATGGCAGGGCTATTTTAGACTAATGTGTTCTATTTTCTTTAAATTCTCGATTTATGTAATTTTTTTGGAAAATTTGCATTCGTTTTTTTTTTTATAATTTACAATATATTTTCTGCTGTTAACTATGATTTTCTACTGTTACAATAAACAATATGTGTGAAATAAAGATAAATTTGGCCTTATAAACATATATCTTTCATTTTTAAATAAATTTGAAGCGTTTTTAAAAGCATTTTATTAATTTTTAGCTCACAATTCATGAACTTTGGTATTAAATGCAGATGATTCTTTATTCTTCATATATAAATGTACGAGGGCTGTTTTTTTTCAACCTCCGATCGCTCTCTATGAAGACCAGGAATACGGAATCTAGCTGGTATGCGCAGTAGCCTACTGCGCATATCCCCCTATACACGCTTTGTCATTACCGAGTCCAACACGCCCTTTCTTGTTGAACTGCAGTCACGTAAACGTGGCATTTGTTAGTTTGGCAAGAGATTCTGTTTAGGTTAACCATGAATATGATTTTAAAATCTAAAAACTGTGACTGTTCCTTCTCTTTCTAAAATTTTGAAATAGCTTACAAATTGCATAACCTTAATCTTGTATTTGATTTTATTATGAGAATCATTGGTAAGGAATATTCTGTGATAAAAAAAACTTTGTTCTCTTCTATCAATGTAAATGTTCCATCAAAGAAAGCATTTGGTTTCCTGAAGAAAAGTCTTGAAATTGCTGCTGGCTACGTAACATGCAATATAATGAATGAAGCTACATTGGAAATTTGAAGTAATGGAAATGATACCGAATTATTTCTATGATTCGTGTCCGTTAATAGCACGTGGCAATGGAGAGAATATTCATTTTCATGCAGATGTGTCTCTGCTATTTCGATTGATTCAGAGAAAGTATTAGAAGCTGAATTTATGCCAAAAGTATGTGGACTTTGCGATTCAAAAAACGAAGAGTTACTTATCATTTATAACTGTGCAAAACATACAAGATCAACTGATGCTATATAACCTGTTGATGTATATCATCTTTTTGAACGTTCTGTGGAAATGAAGAAATTGCAATACATAAATTTTTAAGGCGACGGAGACTCAAATAGGTATGATGCTGTAAAAGCTATTTAAATTCAGAATGCCGTAACAAAGTACGAATGCATTGGGTATACACAAAAATTTGTTAGATCAAAACTAAGGTAATCAAAATCAAAACAAAAAAGCTTGAATGACGAGGAAAACTGACAGATTCCTCCATAAATAAGTTACAAAATTATTATATCCTTGCAATCCGTGCCAATGAGAATAACTTAGAAGGTTTGCAATGTACAGTAATTGTAACAGTTTTTCAATGTTGGTCAAATGCAAAACAACCAATGGACAGCCAATACACTGTTGGACTGGAGAGCTGGTGCAAATATCAACGAGCCATATCAAATGATAAACAAATAAACAAGGATAAGTCTAAAGAACTTCCACAAAATCTAATTAATATCGTAAAATAAGTTTATTAAGTTTTCTTATAAGTTTAAGTTTTAATAAGTTTTTATCACATTCTATACATGAAATTATGCGAAAAAACTTATTAGAAAAATGCTTACCTGGGAAAACACAGAATGAAAACTCATGCTTGAATGGAATTCTGTGGAATTTTATTCCAAAAGACGTTTTCATTGCATTGTCAACACATCGATTGGTAAGATACAGGGCAGTAATTCAGTTTAATAAAGAATTTCAGGGATTATTAGATACATTGAAACATTTCAGTGATACCATCAGTGAATTTACAATGAAAGTTTTTGCGTAACTCGATAAAGTTCGAATAACAGAGTCAAATCATATTCTTTCTAAAAGGCAAAATTTAGCAGAAAAAACAGATAAGCTAAAAAAAAAAGTCAAAAACGAGCAAACAAAAATGTAGGCTATAAAACTGTTGGATTTTAAGCAAGCAATTATGTATGTATAGAAAATGTGTAACAAATTGAACTGAAAATGTATTTTTCTCAAAATCACTTTTTTTGTGTGCACATTTTGAAAATTTCAAAAATGATAACTCAAAATATTACCATTAAATTTCTTTGGAACTTGATACTAGTTATATTTTCCGCCTTGTGATCTAAAATAATATTCATAATAAGAATGTTTATAAAATTATGATCTAGTATTTGCATAACAGTGTTATCAAGTATGACAAATTTCTTGTCATGACTCTTCAATTAACTCTAAATTTCTTATTTATTTAAGTAGCTAAAAGATATTATTTAATATTCTAGATGAATGCATACAGATTATTTTGATACTAAAGTTTACAAATTGGGTAAATAAATTTTCTGTGGCATTTTTGAATTTATTCTAAAATTTCTTAAACACTGACTTAAATTTAGTTAAAATATTAGATTAATACAGCTTTTTTTTACAGAAATTGGGGTTAAAAAAAAAGGGAATTTTTCTGAATGATGTTTTTTAAGAAAAGAGCTCCAAATGTATTTATGTACTTTAAAAACATTTTTGTTAAAACTATTTTACGTGATTACAAACACTTCTAAATAACGTTTTTATTAGACATATATTTTCCACTTTTAGTGAAGTTACATTTTTTTTTTGTGTGATCTTTTATTCCTTTGATGCCATAAAAGTAGATGATTTGAGGAAGCTCTTCAGGAACAAAAACCTTTCGTGATAACTAGAAAAAGAGGGTGGAAAGGTTAAGAAAGACGTCTGATGGAATTAAGTTTATCTCAAGAGCTGTCAGTCAAGAAAATTTTTATCCCGAAAAAGTCAAAATTCCTTTAAATCATGGGATTTAGTAGGAAAGAAAAGTTTGATTTCAAATGGCATCCATTAAATGATATAACTGAAAAGCCCAGAGGTAAAATTTGGATTGTTAATAAAAAATTTATATTTTTGAATTAGAAAATAAAATGACATTAGAAATATATCAACTATATTTGTTAAATATATATATATATATATATATATATATATATATACTCACAATAAGGAGTTCCTCAAATGATACTCTGTATTTTTTTACAAAAAATGATTGTAAAATAAAAATGTTAATAAAATTCAGGAAAAAAAGATTAATTTAATATTTAGTGTTTAAATTTCATTCCTCCAACGCTTTTATTTTTTTTGTTCAGTATTTAAATAACTACTCCTTAAGACTTTTAATCTAAAATCATAATCCTGTAGATGCAATGACTGTGTCACACCTTTCAAAATCAAAAGAAAAATCATTTAAGTTATTTTACTTTAAAGATCTTGATAATGTAATAACTATTAAGAATTTATCTTAACAATTTTGAAGCGACTGAATAGTTCTTCAGTTCAAATTTGGAAATAGAGGTTCAATGCCTACAATTCATAAAATATTTTGATAATGAATAATGTTATTTCTTCATCAGTGTAATGATATTAGTAAAGTAATTTGAAGGATATACTGTATATTGTGTTTAATGTTTAATATTATGCCCAAATGAAGTATATATATATATATATATATATATAATATGTATTAGAAAATTGTATTACAAAGTTAAACTTTTATACTATCAGTCTATTACCTCCATGTAATATATTCCAAGAAATGCGTATTCCAGTTTTATTTTAGTTTCTTATTAACACACAAACTATAACTAAATTTTATCAAATTATGACTTTTATAAATCATCACTAATATTGTTAACTCTAAAGGAGAGAGGGAGAGAGCAGATAGAGTTTTTATTTTTATTATTATTATTATTATTAAAACCAATAAAATTTGAAGTGCTTATTTTAAACTGAAAGTTTCTTTTCTTTTCTTTTATAAGGTTCTTATTTCGCCTTCCCATCTACATAGCATTTCAATATCTTAAAAATGAAGTATTTATTTTGTCTTATCAATTAATTGATTAATTTTAATCTATCATTTTTCAGTTGCCATCATGAGTAACAATCTTAGCGATAAAAACTCCTTAAATCGAAAAAGATAATTTTAATTACGATTATTTATAACGATATTCAAAGTGAGATAAGAAGTATTTCACTTTCGTAAGGCATTTGTATCTCTAAGGTTAAAGATCTCAATTGAACAACATTAGAATAGGAAAAGTGATCACTAACTTCATAAAATATCTGTACTTCTCGTAATCTTTACTTTGAGTGATTTAGATGAAAAGCACAAGTTGGATGGAGAGCTCTGTAAGTTGATCCTAATGATATCATTAAACGCAATGTACGCATTGTAAAACGGTATCGACTTCAATTAAAAGGCCCCATTTCCGTTTGCCCAATAAATCAGCAGCACTTAACTTCTCTGAGTAACTTGCTCCCACATACTATTCAAAGTTCACTTTCTATTCGAATTTCCCATTTGTCGTTTTTCGTACCCTATTAAATCTATTCTAATTACAGTGATAGATATTTTATAGTTTTAAGACCATTTGCCTTGATTAATTTTAAGGAGACCTTTATCAATAGTTACATTTTGGATATTATTTTATTTAAATTATGCATATTTGGAGAAGTAGTTAAGTGTTTTAGAAGATATTTTAGAGCTATAATTTTAAAGGTTTTAAAAGCAGACGCAGAGAGTATTCAAATGAATGTTATGTAAAGGGAAGAGGAGAGATGAGTTGTAAATTACGTAATTAAGAAAAGTATTTTTATAAGAGTATGATGTAATTAAGGGTAAACATATCAGCATTAGTTATCATCAAAGATCCTCAAAAGCAAATATTAGTTAGATATAATTATTTCGAAAGTGATGGAAGATTTGAATATTCCTAATCAGTTATTGGAAAAGCAATGAATTGTATAGGGATAATTTGATTAGTTTCGCAGAAAATATAAAGATAACAGTTATCTAAGAATGATAAGCAGAATTTAGTTTATTTTGATGTAATTGCTGTCGCTAAGAATGTTTACTATTTTCTAATAAAATATTGTCCATACAGAAAAATATATAATGTAAAAAAACACTATATGGAAAATTTCATAAAGTACTTAAATTACCATAGGCTCATTTATTCAAATCTAAATGATGCATAATGTTCTATTTCGTCTTAGAACCAAAGACAAATAGTAATCAGCGAACTACTTTTGGAACGAGAAGGGATTGTTCAACCATCTTGTCTGGTCTTAAGAAGTATGTGAATGATGTCTGTAAATACAATTATGAAATTACATTTACAGGCATCATTAATTCTGGCTTTTAACGCCTTATTACATAAAATTAGATTATTCTTTCGCAATTCAATATTTTTTATTTACTGAATTATGAGGACTGATATGCTATATACTTTATAACTTTAAATATTTTAATCAGATTTTTATAATTGCATCAATAATTATTCCATTATTTTGTCATGCCAAAGGCGAATTTCATCATTCAATATATTAAAATGGTATTTAGACAATTCAATGGGCTTTTAAATAAGTAATTGTTTCCTTAAAAATGAAGCAAACTTCTGAAAACTGCATTCAAAAATGTTTTGAAATGTGTTTATTTGTATAGCAGATATAATACTATTCATTTAAATACCTAAGAAAAGGATTTGTTGTCAAAAACAAATGTTTCTAAGTATATAAATATAAAATTATAAACAATATATATTAGTAATTATTTTTTAAAACTTGCAAGAGAAAGTTCGTATATTTTAATTTCGTGTAAAGGGAAACGAGACTTTTCATCGGAAAACCAGGGATGAAATGAAATGGAGCGTAAAGTTGGTGAGTGCAGTAATAAACTCCTTTCATGAAATTCGACGAACAAAATAATTATGTTATTGAATTAATAAGTGAAATGCTAATTTTGGTTTCTTTTATTCGTGACTTTTAATGGGCTTAATGATTTCAGGACTTAAATGGTTTTCAAAAATCTATTGGTGAATTGAAAATATTTAACGAATCCTTAGATATTATTATTTTTACTTGGGCTCGTTCTGAATATCACTGAAAATGAATAAGATATTTTCGTTCAATAAACAAAACTGACTTATTTTAATGGTATAATTATGAAAATTATGAAAGTGTAATAATTGAAAAATGTTTATTTCCTTAAAATAGATGACAATAAAACTTTTCAACCAACTTTAAAGTTTAAATTGGGATAAATAAAGCAGTCTTATAATTGAGATACTCGTATATTTCATGTAGCATTTCATGAATACTTCCTTAAATATTTATTTTATATTTTTGTTAATAATTTGATAATTGATTAGGATTGTAAAACGATTTCAAATAACATTTGCTTTGTAAGATTCTAGCAAAGTTCGTGGAGCTATATTTTTGTATTTAATTCATTTAATTTCATTTTCTTTCAATTTAGTTACATATTAATAGATTACCCTCACTTTTGGCGATATTCCTTTTTAATACTTTGCGTTATATTATGTAAGTTTATGCAACAATTTTACTAATAGTTTAAGGATATATTTTTCACCAAACAAAATATTCCTAAATGGTAATGCTTGTATTTTCAGATAAAAATTTATAATAGACAGTTTGAAGCAATGGGTACTTTTGTATAAGAGACGCAAGTAACAATATTTGTGTGACTCATTTTATATGAGTAATTTACTTATTAAAACAATGCTACACTCTATAACAAAAAAAAAAAAAAAAAAAAAAAAAAAAAACAATGACGCTCCAAGAATGAGTTGCCGGATTGTAATAAAATTTTGTATGAAAAGACATTTGAACCAAAGGTTTGGAGATTAATTTAATTTATTTGAAAAATACTTATCAAAGCAAGCTTAAATTGAGATATTTTTTTGAGAAAAGTTAGTTCATAAGTGTATTAAAAATAGCAGCAACTTTGCACTTTTATTATTGATTTGCAATTCCTTTATAATTGTAGTATTTTTTTTCGTTCATAAATTTTTTTTTTGGATATATTTCAGAAAAAAAATGTATTTTTAAAGGCAAAATATTAATTAATTATCCCTTATGTAAATTCTAAGTGGTCTAAGAAATGCCAATTTATAAGAATCACTTTGCTGTTTGTACAATCGATAAAGAGAATGCTAGAACACCTGGTTTCTTTAAAATTAAGTAAACTAGTGTCAAAAAATTTAAACCTTGCCATAAACCAAGAGCAAGTTACTTTGAAAAAAAATTGAAAATTTTCAAATTAAGAAAATCGCAAGTTCTTCAAACTTACTTTCTTTATTTGTCATGTTATGTTTCCCTGGCTGTTTTTCTTAAGAATATGATTGAAGACTCTTTTAATCGATTATGCTGAAATATGACCTTAAAGTTCAAGTATTGCTCTTTATTGAAAGCTTTTCCTTCTATAAAGAAGTTGAATAATTCTTGTTTCATAAATAATTCTGTTGTTTTGGATCGAAGGCCAATTGGAAAAGGATTTTCAGCTGGGCAAAACTTACATGATTTCCTTGGTATGTATCTTTTCTGTCAAAGCTTGCTTTGCACAAAAAAGAGAATAAGCTATTTAAAGTAGGTGAATGCAGTGTTCAGGAAAACATGAACTTTGGCTTGGATGAAATTAAAGGTACAACTGATTTTGTTAAATGTAGAATACCTGTTGAGGGCTGTTGGCATCGCAGAGGCAACTCATCACTGAATGGTTGTTTAAGTGCTATATCAATTGACACCGGCAGTATTTTAGATGTAGAAATCATGATTCAATACTGCCACATATGTTCAAAAAGGCAGAACTAATCAGTAGAATATATGTGGGCTAATTATAAAGATTCTGCTATGAACGGGGATGTTGTTGGTGCTTACCAAAATTATTTTGAATTATACAATACAGGGAATGTGCTGTTTCAAAGGATATTACGGTGATAATGACTCGAAAGATTATGAAAGCGTAAAAATACTTTTATGGTTTCAAAACAGTAACCAAACTACAAAAATCAAAGGACATGCACAGAAACATGTAGGGAGAGGTTATGTCATTTGAAGAACACAGAAAAGGTAAAGTACCTGATAAATCTATGGGGAAAAAATCAAAAATTATAATGGAATTGCTATAGCAGGAGCCAATGCCAGTAATCTTCAAAACGTGATGACAGTTCTTATTGCTGCATGTTATCACTGTGTATCTGGCAAGGACAATCCTTTTCACGGTCAATATCTCAAAGACTCTGAAAGTTGGAGTTGTTTCCAAAGGGTAAATTCTGCAGGGAGTCCACTGAACTAAACTATGCTTGAACAGCTAAATAAAATAATCAATTTGATAAAGTCCACGTATTTGAATTTGAATAGTGAAACTTTGCTGGTAAATAGTCTCCTTGGCAAGATTCAGAATTGCAATGAAAGCTACATTAATCCTTGAACGGAATATTTTGCCCAAAGATTCATTTATTGGACTTGAAGCATTTCTCTTAGATACATTATAAGTAATACTTTTTAATTTAGAATATAGTAGTTTATTGCCTGTAATTCAAATGGAAAATATTTCCTTTCCTGAAAGCATTGTACAATCAGTTTGTAAATTTTAATAAGCAACATAATTAAATTTTCTTTACTCATTCCTTAGGATCTATAAAATTGTCTCAGAAAGAAAGAAAATAACCACAGAAAACGAATTCCACACACACACTAATGATGAAAAATGAAACTACTAGTATATTCGTATGGAGAGTTTGAAAGTCTGTCTCGATATGGCTTCTTATGATGTTATATTTTCCCTTTGTGATAAGTAATACTTTTTTAAATACATTTCCATAAATGTTTATTGGTAAAATATCACAAATGTATTTAACCTTATTTCTTAAGTTTAAAATATATTAAGGGAAAATACATATTTATTTTTATATGCCAGAAATTATTACATAAATGTAATAAAAAATTTCCAACTCTATTTTTAGGAGAAGTGTATTTCAACAAAATAACGTATTTGGATGATAAAAAAAGTCTTATTTCCACTAAAAATTTGATTTAAAAATTTTAATAAATTCATTTGAGAAAATGTATAATATTGATAAGCGTTAAAAGGGCTTATAGAAAATATAGAAAGATTTTAGGCAGTTTTAATAATACAATTTTTTAAACTTCTTATTTTAAATGCAATTTTCTCCGAAGCAGAAATTTTTCGTTTTTTACATCCTCTAACAGTATTTCCAGATGTTCTTTAGATAATATCTTAAAGGGTTTCACCAGTGTGTTATAGCACACAAGTTTTGAACTGTTGGTTAAGAGAAAACAGTATTCATAACTTAATAATATTACAAGCAAGCTTGTAAATCAAACTTCATATAAAACGAAAAAGAACATTAGGTTTTTTTTATTGGATCCCTACAATACTTAAGATAAATGTTTGGTATGTATTTTATCATTTTATCGTCATTACAGATTCATATTAAACATATATGAAAAAATATATATCTCCGAAAACAAATATAGCTATTATATTAAAATATAATGAAAATTCAATAAGTCTCAAAAATTACAACCCAATTAAATATGTTTCTCTTATAATAAATGATTGACATCAAACAGTGAGTTGAAAATATTAATAATTTATTATAAAAGAAACATATTTAATTAGATTGTAATTTTTAAAACTTTTTATTTTTGATTCAATAATATTGGAATCCAAAACTTCTTCTTTTATATGCCATGTATTTAAACGGTATTAAAGTTTCTTCTTACACATCTTTATTATTTTGTATCAATTTTTTTTTCTTTTAAATACTCATTTAATAATTTGATATTTAAATTATCTAGTTAAGGTTGCTTTAAATTATTATTTAGACTACTTACAAGTAAACACACTCCAGCATTGATGAATTCTAGTAACTAAATTGTTTATAAACGTACCAGTGAAAGGTTTTTTTCAATTAATATGCAAATCATGATTCAAATTAATAAAACAGCTGCTGCAGCAATAAAAATTAATCTTTAAAATTTTCCATTGAAATAATTACTTAAAATCATGTTTATATGAAGAGTGTAACAGTTCACCAAACACTTAAATCGTTTGCATCTTTTTGTGGAAATTTTTGAAAGCACCGAAAATACTCCAACACAGAAAGAAAACCCTACATCCATCATAATCCATTTTTCTTTCAGCAATAACCCGTCTACCAAACTCTAACCTTTATTACCTTGTACTCACTGGTTATCAGATTTCTTCGCTTTAAAAATCTGGGTGAGAATTCAAAGAAAAAAAAAATCAATCTCTGAATCTGTCAGTCAAAATCTTGTTTTTGGTGATATATCATTCAAAAAACTTTTTCCTTCTTTTGAAAAAATCGAGCAAAATCCTAGAACATTTTTAAAAAGCTAGAAAAATAATCGCCGAAAAGCTTTCTTAAAGTGACCCATATAAATGTTTTTTTAGGCTTAAAAATCTGAATTTTAAATTTAAAAACAAAATATTATGCACCAACATGTAGACAGTTTTTTTTATTAACAGCGCTTGGTGCAGAATAAATATGTTTATCAGCTTCCTTTACAATAAAGTATGCAAAAATCTCTGCATTTCAAATAAAGGGAAATCATTATAGTTACTACGTAATGTGTTTGTCATATAAAAGTAAGTAAAACAAAAATTACTTTTCAAATTTATTGCTTTAAGAAAGACTTATTCTATATCATCGTTCTATCTTCCAATAATGACAAGTGCTTAAGCTTCCGCGGTAGTTTTCTAGAGAATAAATGAACAACCAAATATTCACTATTTAATGTCATTTTGAAGCTCTTAGGTTTCATCTTTCACCTATAATGTATAGAAGAAATACTATTCATACAATAAAATGGACGAAAATGTACGAATAACTATTCCAAGAAAGGAGTTAACATAGGGAAATGCCATTGAGTAGCATTTCTGGTTTCCGTGGAACACTTTATGCTGAAATACTCTCCTCTTTTCAAAACATTATAACCATTTTTTGTTTGAAGATCTGAAGAGATTGTAAATATACTTGCACTCTGGATTTTGATGCGTATCTTTATTCTATCGGAACCGATATTTTTCGATTCCTTGCAAAAAGGGATATCCTTAAATGCGTATTCGCTTTTATTTATTCTTTCTGAACCGATATTTTTCAATTTCTTGAAAAAAGGGATTTTCTTAAAAACGTATTCGCTTTTATTTATTCTGAAGTGTTATTCTGTTTAACACCATTCAATTTAGAACAATTTAGTACATTTAATGTGAATCAAAAATGGAAGAAATAGGTGGAACAATGCGATCAACTGTTTTATTTTAATAAAACCGCTTTATCTTTTTTTCTCATCTCTAAACTGAGATTACCCTAAAGTTAAATACTTTATTCAGGAACCTAATCAAATTGCATACTTGTAAGGAAATATTAATAATTGAGGTCCCCAAGTATGTTAAAATGGCTTTTGAAAATACACACACAGATGTAACACTATCTCATGCGATTTATTAAAACATATAAATCTAAAGTTATAGACAATCTATCAAAACATCATGAAATATATGCTATATTGCTTGAATCTTACATACCCAATTAATCGCATATTAATTGAATTACCTTATTTGCAATTATAAAGATTTTGGCTGCTTGTTGATTTGTTTTCCGCCATCAAAATTAACCAAATAATTTTTAGAAACTTAATATAATTATGTATCTTTGAATGACTATAAATTGAAAACTTTATTCTTTTCCAAATTAAAATTTCTTTAATCTGATAACTGGTTCGTTAGAAAAACACTATTTTTAATTATAAAATTCCATGCTGTAATAGGATGTTGCATTTCCTTAAAAATTTTCCTCTTAAATCTAGTATTTATTTTAATTTTTCGTCCATTTTAATGTTAAAAAGGGGTAATAACAATAAAAATGATAAAATTCTTTTATTACGTTCTTATTATAAAGTTAACGTCACTAGCATAAAATAGCTTATATGTATGTGTATACAATTATGTTCCTGAAAAAAAGAAGTAATGTAACATAGTCTATCAGTTTCATTTGTTATTTTTTTATTTCACAGACATGTAATACATATAATTATTCCTTTCAAAAGAATGAAGCAACTTGCTTTGATTTTTCCAACAGACTTTACTGAAGTACCTTGAATGAAAGACAGAGTGAAAACTACTGCCTTAAGGCTGCTCTTCAACTTTCTTATACCTCCAAATCCGAATCTTAGCCTACGGGAAAATACAATTTTTCATGTAGCTCTGAAGTTTTTGAAACTTTACTAACTCGTTTTCAGCTGTTTTTTGTTCCGAAGAAAGCTTCACGAAAGCTTATCGCTTTTTTTACTGAAAGATGTTATTCAATGATATATTTCGAAAAAGAAGAAACTCGAAATTACGAAGTGGAAATCCCGATGAATGGATTGTTTTAAAGTCTTTGAAAATCAAAAGAAAATCGTAATGATTAAATGTTTATAACATGAAGTTTGATTATTCTTTCAGTATATATATATATATATATATATATATATATATATATATAGCATGCGCTGATGAGCTTTATTGGTAAAATAAGATGTACTCATATTTTGAATTCTCTTATGTAAGAAAAAAAAAATACAATTCCTTGATATAACATTGCTTCCTGTTATTGAATATATATATATATATATATATATATATATATATATATTTGAAGTGCAAGTTACAAAAAGTAAAAGAAAAAATTGTATATAGTTACATTAAAATATAAAAATATCATAATTATTGTAAGAAATAAAAATAACTAGAAATATGAATATTTAATAAATACTTATGTATTAAGAAATATGATTCGAAAAGAAACACGAGAATTAAAATAATAAAAAAATAAATTCTGTATATATATTTTTTGAAAATTAGAAATTATAAAGAAAATGAAGAAAATAAGAGTAGATATCAAGTAATTTAAATTGCTATTTTAGGCTTCGAATTCAATTGCATGATTAAACTATGTTTTATACATCGAAAACATCCCCCACAGTATGAATTTTTAATACTAATTAATAAAAACCAAATATATGGAAAAAAGACAAAAAGTGCAAAAAAAAAAAAAAAAAATGATTTTGGACTCAAGAATACAGAAAGGAATATAAAATAAAGATATCTAAGACATAATAATTCTATATAAACTAAGTAAAATAAATGCAAATAAACTCTGATTCAAAGTAATTAGCACTATACTAGTAATATAACAACGTTTCAAGCTCAAGATTGGCACTGTAAGTCTAAATAAATCAGTATATACCCGTACCATTTATATTCGTATTCTGTTCTATGAGTCTTATACTGTCTTAGGTTTCTGAATTAGGATGCTTAAATATTTATACGATTGTTCTGATTAATTGTTTTTATACTTCTTTAGAATTATAATTTTTCCTTCTGATTTTAATTGTTGCATCTTTTTCATAATTTTAGGTATTTACCTTTCTTAATTAAAAATTAATACGATGGTTGGATCCTAGGACACTGAGCGCCTCTTAGTCCACAGCCTATGTGAACATTTTAATTACTTTATTTCCATTTTCCTTCTTTTCATTTTACTTTGTTGTTTACTATATAACTTTTATTTACTTTTTCATATATGTTTAGTGTCCATCATTTGTTGTTTTTCTTACATATATCTATTAGGTTTTTTTTATTTAAAAAAAGGAAAATTTGATTTTTGTATTATATATTTTTATTACAATAATGGCACTTATCTATTATGAGTTTGATTTCAATTTTGCTCTTATAATACTAATAGTGTTATATTTGTGTTAATTTTACTTAATACTATTTTCTTAATACTATATATTTTTTTAATTAAGTACATACTAATATGCTGTAACTATATATTTATATAACATATGTAATAAAAGGCGCTTTTAAAAGAAATTTCACATGAAAAACAAAATTAATAATTTACTAATGTTCTTATAATGGTACATCTAAAATAAAAATAGCCCACTTATTATTTCATTTAATGATAAAAATATCGAATTACTCTGTACAAAATATCGAATACAACGTACTCTGATTGTTGTCTGTTTGAATAATTGATTATTTGTTGATTCTAAGAAATAAAGATTTCCATTCTTTATACACTTCTAAAATTACAATTCCATATTTTATTCTTAAGAAATGTAATAATTTATTTTGAAATGAAAAGATTTGAAATATTCAAATACAAAACGCCCCCATCCATATAAAAGACACTAGGCAAATAAAGTAATAGAGAACTACACTATAATTAAAGAATTAAACGTTTCCATAAATTAACTGTTAAATTACTTTACAAAAATAAATTATAAAACTATATGTACTTTTAAAAACATTATTTTAGGTTACTTTTTATATTATAGACGAGATATCTGTTGATAAAATCAATATCTCTTGTTTTAAGCTATAAATTTCAGGTAAACATTAATAGCAATTTTGCTTTTACTGAAACGGAGAGCTGTAAGAAATCCATTATCATTTTTACTTCTTTTGAAATTTCTAAATATAGTTTCTCATTTGAATGTATAAAATCTTGTATTGATTTCATTGAATTTCGTGAATTAAACATATATGTATTGACAACCTAATCCTCGATCTCATGTACTTTGATTCCAGTCTTGTGAATCTTTTATATATGAGCATGCTAGCCATGATTTCCTAAAAAAATTTGATTTGCTATAGTGACAAATTGATGTTCGAACAAATATTAGGTGCGCCATGTAATTAATATGAAAACACTGATATAAATAATTCCTCAGATTAAAACATATTTACACAATTAAAACATTTTTACAATGTCCCTAAAATCTTCAATAAATCCATAAAAATAAATTTTTGTTTCAAAACCAAGCAATCTATTATTTTAAAGGTTACTCCAATCTGTCTTTTAATGTAGGTATCAATGAAACATGTATTTTATACGCATTCTTTCCACTTGTGATTGTTAATTACGCAACAAGTAAGCCCTCCTCTGTTTCCAAGCGAAACTCAAGAAAGAATTTTTATAAATCATCGCCACTTAAAAAATATTGCCTTCTCAGTAAGCAGAAAATATGTAGGGTGAGCTCCACAGGCCAGCAATTTCAGTCGGCGTCGATTTTCTTTCGTAAGCCATCTTCTCCATTTTGCCTAGAGGTGGTTATCCGAAATATCTGTATTGGTTCGCACTTCAAGCGCCTAGAGACAGCAAGGATGCCGCGAAAGTGAACACAGGGGTTGAAAGAATATCGGGGATATCTCCAGATTTCCAATAAGCGTGACCGTTTCGCATCTGCCAAGTTCAGAGCTTAAAGAACTCCACAAGTAGCCCTATTAGGAGTCATGTGGAGGCCAAAGCGCCAAGAAACGCATATGTGATCGTTAGGGAAGAGTACGGGATTAATGATATCCATCTCAGATACCATTCTTCCTTTTTCTTTTATTTAGCTTTTTTTCCTTCAAGAAAGATGGGTGCTCAACTTACCTTCTTTATGAAGACCCTTATCGATTTCACAGATACCATATACTTCGGGTTTTTTGGAGATCCGTAACGGTGCCCCGACTTGCGAAAATCGTTGCTAATCTGTATACTGAGTATTTACTACGGAAATATCTGTTTGGATAAAATTCCGCTATGGGAAGAAATCTGAACAAGGTGTAACGAAACACGTGTATATATAAACGAGTAAGCTAGAGTATTTTTATAGTATGCATGGGAAGATGTAAATTTGAATTATGTGGATGGGATGGATTTTTCTATTTTTCAAAACTAAAATTCTTATTCAAATCAAAACATTTTAAATATTGATCAGCTCACGTGTTACTATAAGAAAGGATAAATATTATATATATATATATATATATATATATATATATATATATATATATATTCACTATGTGAGTGAGTGAGTGAATGTAAAGTTTATTGGCGCAAGAGCCAGATATGGCTATGCTGCGCCAAACAAGATTAAACTGTGGTCTAGACGTGATATTCACTATGTAGTAAGATGCTTTTCTTTTAAAAATATTAAATTTAATATTTTTACATGATTATTTTTGACAATGTATTTTTCAAACTCAAAATTAGTTCTTTTAAACTATTCTTATAGACAATAGAACTTCAAAGGTTTTATTTTTTTCTAAATTTCTATTTGAAAAGAAAGTATTTATTGATACTCGATTTCCAACTTCATTTATAGAAGAAATTGATAAAATTTCTAAATAGATGGTATTATGACAAATAAATTTTAAATAAACTGGGTAAACTTCTATCAATTTAAGAAAATACTTATTGTTATTATATATTACACATGTATTTTCGCCTAAGAAAACTTAATTAGCTACGAAAATCAAAACAAGTTTATAGTTAGAAACAATGAAATTAAATGCACTGCCTTTAATTTAATCCGATACAAATCTGTAGGGAAACTGTTTCGATATAAACTTAACTTCCAACTTTTGTTTTAAAAAGGAAAATTTACTCCAAGCTTCGGTCGTTCTTAATTGATCAATAGATTTATGGCTTTTGTTTCTTCATTCTGTTCATATTTCTTTTTGGGTGATATAAATTTTGATTGTCTTATATTGTGTATTCAAATAAAACATTGAAATGCTAGTATATAACTGCTTGAAAATAAAATTTAAAGCATTCTATAGCACTAATAACTATTTATTTATTGGGAACATGCAAACAGAATTTCTATTAATAGCTACAATTTCAGCAGTTTATTTTTAAAGCTATAAGAACTTGTAATACACACACACACATACACACACACATACACACACACACATATATATATATTACACTAAACAGTAAAAGTAATTATGTTGATACAAAATTGCATATGTTTCAGATCGCTGTTGGATACAAAATAAACAGAGATTGATATTTTTTATAAAATTTGTATAGAAGAAAAAAATGTAATTTTATGAATTTCTGAATTTCGAGCTTGTAGTTGTACGGCTTTTCTTCGAAGTTAGTTTGGTTTTAATAACATTGCACTGGAAACAACACAAAGGCAATTGGTGACGGTCCTCGTAATTTTGAAACTTGTTAAAATAACGAGGGCGACTCTTCAGCTGGCACTACCTCTCCTGACTTCCGCATCACCCCGATAGGAGGACTTTGAGCCCCGAGAGATTTAACGTGCAATAGCCCCAGATACACGATAGGTCTTTTATGTCCCAAAGGCTCGAACCCACGACAATACGAGAACCAAGTCCTATGCCATGAACACCAGGCTACCGCGGCTATTCTTCTCAGTTAAAACTAAATTTTCAGAGAAAATGAAACATTTTTGAAATATTTAGTATCGCACTTTTTAAAACCAGAATGGAATATATTATACGACATTATCAAAATATACTTAAATATCCTAATATTAAATTATTATTTTTAAGATGAATAAAATATATTTAAATAGTTTACTTTGATATTAAAAAAACAAATTTAAAGTGAAAAACTTAAAATTAAAGTTTTACCAATTCTATATATATTCAAAAACGCAAAATTTATTTTCCTCTGAGGATGAAAGCTCCCACTTTGAAACTTTTTTTTACTGAAGTGAGGTGGTTATTTTACCAATACCAAAATTATTGTCAGAAACTTAAATTTTCTTGATATAGCTTGCATTTTGTAATTATTTGTCATTTTCAAAGCCTCTGGAAAGATAATTTAAAGCTTTGAAAGTTGAGAACTTCGTTTGTAGTTTTAAATTGCTTTTGAAATTTTTTGGATCCTTTCCATTAGTATAGCAACAGCTTAATATATTTTTACACTCACATCTCAAAAATATGAGAAGTTTATTTTTGAGCCAGCTTTCTTTCTCTCTTATTTTTGTAGAAATTCAAACACGCAAACCCTTTTCTTTGTACATTTAACTAGTATACACACTAGAATGATACATCTTTCTTTCTATAACTACTATTTTTATCACGAATACGACAAAGCTTACAACGGATATTTCTCATAGTCTGTAGCTGAAAGTTTTTCGTTGCAAACGCGATGTCTAGTCGAGTATATACAATCGAAAAAAAAAAAAAGAATTCTATTGCCTGTGAATTTGACAACCCCCTACTTGCCCGTAAAAATGAAATTTTTCAATGTTCAATTTTCTCTTGAGGAATGTTATTTTCTCTTATGGAATAGAAGTGGAAAATAAATTTCATTTCTTTTCAGAGGAGGGAATGTACTAAACTTTCAAGGTTAAGGTGCATAGTTTGCATTTACAGTTATTTTTTATATACCGTATCACTCTTGATATCTCACATCATTATATTAATACACAAATTTAAACAGTTACAGAGTTTCGATCCGAAAAAATTGTCTTAAGGGAATAAATGATGCATTTAGGATGCAATGTTGAGATGCATAAAAAGAGTACATAAAACATACAATTTTGCTTTTCGAGATAATTTTATGTACTTTTTATTTCTTTACATATTTTGACTAAATAAGTGGCAAGTAGCCAGAATAATAAATTGTTATTTAATATGTTTTTGAAGCAAATTCTGTAATACTAATAACTCTCAACAAAAGATATGTAACAAAATAATGGCAAAAAAGTATATTTGAAGTTAATTGCATTAGTTCACAAAAATAAAACCGGATTAAATAAATAAAATACATGGAATACTTCTTTCCCCTCTCTCTTTTTCTCCCCCTCTCTCTCTGTATGTATAAATATTGTTATGAACGCGAATTGAAGCTTCCCTGCAACGTTGCTCTTATAAAGGAAGAGATGGATTAATAGAGATGTCGCCAGTTATCAAAAGTTTAAGCAACGTCCCTTTCACCTTGGTGACGAATTTAGCAACCACTTGGTGAGAAACTTGGTGACTTTGGTGACAAATGGAAATTACCTGAGGGTGCTTGAATCTAAGTGAAAAATCGAGCGGGAAGAAAGTTGCAGACTTTTTATAAATTTTCCTACCTGACGTTAGGCCTGGCCATAAAAGGAAAAAAATACACCAAGTGCTACATTCGGAATCAGTCTGTGTGTGGATCGGTTTGTCTGCGGAGTTTGCTTTGTAGACCGATCGGGGAATTGTGGCCGAGTGAATCTGTTGGTCTGAATCTTGATGAACTGTTGGAGTCTTTGTTGCAGAGAGTGGGTGAATTTGCGAAAAAGCAATGTGTATCTGCCGGAAATTGATAGATCTTGCCCTGAAAGTGCAGAAAATTGCTGCGGAGACTGACCACAGTGAGGTGTAATAAGTTGGTGAGCTGAAGGTTGCGGAAATAACTATGACTGTCTTTAAAATTGTGTTTTGTTCCTGTTCATGTGTCACTAAACTGTGTAAGTGCTGTATTTTTTTATGTATTTGTTATTGTTCAAGTTGTGCTACCTATGTGTTGTCTTGAAGACTTACGAATAATTCATCATTTTTTGTAATGCTCTGAGTTGGACTTGATTTTCACTCCCCGCACACACCCACAGAGGAAGAAAAAATTTGTGTAACAATATGATTATTTTATCACATATTTTATATATTATTTCATCACATACCTTCTGCTGAAATACCTCATGAATGCAAAAGAAGAATAATGAAAAATTTAATAATGTTTTACAAAAGAATTAAATTAAATGAAAATTAAATTAAATTAAATTAGCAAATTAAATGAAATAACGTGTGTCTGAGCTCATCTTTGTGTTATTATTAAAATTTCAATCAATATAAGTATTACATATTTGAAGTTTTGCAATAGAGATGCAAAAAAATGAATTATCCGTGCATGAATGGGGTTTGAATATTGCAAACAATTTATATATTAGTGGATAAAATAACAAATTAAAAGAATATCTTATTTCATGGGGACATGACATTATTTTTTTTGTCTGTCATTTTGCTGCATAAATTACCAAATTTTTTCTTCCAAATTATTTACTGAATCCTTAATTTACATACAATTTCTGTGTAAATTTAAAATGAAATAATTTTATTTCGTAATGTTTTATTGCTTCTTAAAATTGTATTACTAACTTTTAAATGTATACCATAGCATCTTAAGTAATAAGTATTGCAATAACCACGAGCTTTTTAAACTGGTGTAAATGAAAATAAGTTGCTCCAATTATAAACTAATCATTATGACGGAAAATTTTTATGCAGTATTCTCAAAACAAACTGATAAATTTTATCATAAATACACACTTTTAAAAATAATATTACTTTATACCTACCCGCATAATCCATTAAGTTTGTAAATGTTTTTGCTGTATTAAATTACTTAATTCTTACATAAACTGAAGTTTTCTTCATTATGTGTTCAGAAAGCGGTAGTCCAGGTTAATAATGACTTTGGTGTCCTAAAAACAGAGAACTCAGTAATCAGATCCATAGCATCCGAGTTACTGGACTTTTTTTTCCCTCCCAGATCGCCTTGCGAAGCGTAACAAAGATATAAATCGTCCAAGGAATAGCAATGAAATATGACAAGTTATTCTGGACAATTGCCACGGTCTATCTTTCCTTTCTCTCCGGAGGTCAGAACCTGCTGACCGGTGGGAAAGAAATCTAAAAGAAGGAAAATTAAAACGATGTGGTCGATGCTCCTTGACATAAAGACAACCGTATTGTTCTTGCTAGCCTACTGGTTATTGCTCGTAGCCTTAAGACCTGAACATATCCTGTGATTACATTTTTATTAAACAGCTTTTTTCTGCCAGGTTTATAGGTTACATATTTTACTTTTTGCCACACATTGATCTCATGATATTCGTTTACAGGAAATTGCGGTTATTTTCTTCTTATTCGGTGGGGAAAAACATCGTCATATTTCTTCTAGTGATGTTCATTTTGTAAAAGAGCTAGCGTCTGGGTATAAATGCATGAGAAATAAAACCACCTTTGCTATAATGTTAATATATTTTGTTATTAATTTTTGGTAAAATAATAAATTTGCAATTACCCAAGAAATAATACTGAAGACGGCAGTAAAAAAGCCAAAATTACCTGACTTGCAATTCGAGAATTTTCTGATTAGCTGGTGGATTAAAAATGCAGATTTTCTTAATTTTCCTTCTTTTTAAAATACCATTAATATTTCTACTTTTTATATAATCTTAAAGTCATCTTAAATTTACGTTATTAATTTAGGATTTAATCGTAATAAAATGTAATTCAATATCGAAATTCTTGTAAAATTATATTTATTTATAAGTACAAATTTATTTTTAAAATTAATTATTTTTTCTAGACTGGAAATTTTGAAGACCAAAAATTATTTACCCCATATTGTACAAAATATACTCCATATGATCTTAAGGTGCCTCTTGCGATACAAAATATGCTCCATATGATATTAAAACACACATTCCATACAATATAAAATATTCATGCAATTGACATCATTAGTTACATTCATAGTAAAAATGTTGCTCAAAAATAGGAGATATTCCAATGAAATAAATCAAATGTTGAGAGTTTATTTCTTAAGAAAAACTTTTAATACCATATTCCTTAGTTTCAGTGTAAAATATGTTAAGTTAATATTATAATTAAATATACTTAAACGAAAAATAAGTTATTGCTTAAGCTTAAGAATGAAATTTCAGAATAATCCAACTTATATTTAAAATGAAATTCGTCGAGAAGTTACATCATCAAGAAGTTCAAGCAAACAATTTTCTTTTTCAATAAAGTGTAGTATACTGTATTAATTAGAATTATATAAAAGCGAACCTTGGGTGACTAAATCTGCAAAACTTTGCATAAAGCTTTTTAATTTTTTCTCTCTTTTACTTTTTTTTATTTTTCTTTCACTTCTGTGAGTCCAATCTGATACTTGTGATGCACAGAAACCATTTTACATGTTTTCAACTCAGAAAAACATATCAATTTAAAAATGTTTAAGAAAAAATTTCATGGTCTTCATTGGTTTTCAGTACATTGGAAATTATTGCCACAAAGAAGTACACAAATTGTAGAAACCTCATGAAAATGTTAGTAAAATAATATCTTATATATATATATAAAAGGGAATAATTAATTATAGCTTAACAAATTCTACTTCCCATTCAATATTTGTTTTCTTGCATTACATACTCAATAGTTCAATAATAGTTCTATAGTTATAAAAAGTGAGTTATTATTTTCGCAGAAAAGACCACCTAACCTGAAAATTCCAATCCTATTTCATTTTTCTTTTATGGACATAGTCTGAACAGTTTCCCGCATTATCCTCTAATAGAAACTTTAAGTAAAGAATGCGGAATTAATAATTACAATAACTAGATTATTAATACGAAATCAAATTCATCTGGTGTCAGTTTGCATTGCAGATAGTCCTACGAGTGTAAGCTTCCTGATTTGATCGTGATTAAGAAAGGAATTTTAACACCTGAAAGTCTACAGATTTTACCTAACACACACACACACACACACACACACACACACACACACACACACACACACACACACACACACACATATATATATATATATATATATATATATATATATATACACACAAAATAACATTAATTTTTATAGTCTTGTACAGAAGAAATTTATTTAAAGATAGATAACCTGCTTATACATCTAACCTATATGTACTACCAAATCTCTTGTTAAACTGAAATAAAGATGAAGATACTAAATTTATAAACTCGCGTTTTTATCACTAATGAATCATTGTAAATTTAAATCGTTATAAGGAAAGTAATAACAAAATTCTAAGACAACGCATCAGTCACAGAAAACCTTACAAAAGTAATCAAAAGAGAAAAAAAATGTAGAAAACAAGTTATAGAATTACAGAAAAAAATATAACAAGATCAAATATTCGAGAAATAAGTAGTTGTAATTATATAATTTTGATTATATTGCTTTAAATTAATTTAAAAATAAAAAAATAACTTACTTATTCCTTGGAAATTTAAACAAGCAATATAATCAAAGTGAAGGACACATTATTTTCTCCTTGCATTTAATAATATACTAAATGAACAATAAAGTTAATTTTTTATTCTAATAAAGACAATATAAATCCATTATTGTTTATACATATTAGGAAGGGAAAATTGTTTTGTTGGAATAAAAATAATTTAAATTACATAACGGCAAATCTTATTTATTTCATCAGTTCACTACTTTGGTAAAAAACTCAAACCTTAGAGCTTCAATTTATTTTAAAACTTAGGATTAATATGAATAGGCTGGTTATGAAACAATTACAACAGTAAATATATATTTTATTGTAATGGCGTCAACAGCAAGAGTATTGATTCAAAGTTCTTAACATCACTTTTCCCAAACATGTTCCAAAAACGTTTCTCTTCATATGTATCTAATAAATAAATAAAATGTTGTGGATATTTTCTGTGAAACAAAGTAGTATACTCAAGCTCAAAGTGAAAGAAAGTTCGAAATGTTGTTGTCATAAATCTTTTCTCCTAAAAATACCCCGTCAAATCTGACAAATAAGCCATCGTTATACTTTATAGCTTAAGGCGATATCAAAGAATCGAACATCCTTAATGCCTTTGAAAACAGTTATTCTTGAATTTTAGGTCTTATCTTGAGTTAAGCGTGTATTTACGATGGATAGTAACAGTATAAATAAAGAGGTTAAAAGAATTAGCTTTTTTTTCTTTTGTCTTACTAGAGAAACCTTATAAATTAGTCGTGAACGTTTTATTGCTTTCGTTTTATTTGCTCATTCAATTTCAAAGAGAAAGAGTAGATATTATCATATAAGGTTAGGAAGCAGTTTCCTAAACTAAATTTTTAAGCGATTTATTTTAATCCAACATACCGAGGTTTTCTTAAACATCCCCTTGTATGATATATATATATATATATATATATATATATATTAGATTTTAAATTAAATCTCTTGTTACCGTGGTAGCCGAATAGTAATGGTCGCGAGCTTGTGGCGATTATTGCTTTAGTCAATCATGGATCAAGAGTCCTGATACCACCATAGTCTACCTTGTAGAGAGGCTAATTCACGGTAAATCTGTCGAAGCTCCAAATATTTCCGTTGGCGGGATGTGGAAGTTTGGAGGAGGAGAAGGGTACCAGCTCGGTGTCATCGTTGCCATTTGACCAAGGCTCAAACATATCAGGTCCGATGCCTATAATCCATTACCTTTTATGCGTGACGTTACTATATAAACAATCGATAAATCTAAACTCTTTAGTCTAACATCCATTCCACATAATCATTTAAAAATAATTTGGCTTTCACTTGTATTGACGGGTATCAAAAGCAAATGTATTATATTTCTAAAAGAGTGTATAATTTTTATATATAAAATTCAAAATAAATTATGTGAAATTGTTTTATTTAAAGGTTACAAAATATCTTTTTATTTTCGCATGATGAACTGATCCTTTACTGTATATATTTTTTCATTTACCTCGTCAAGGAAAATAGTCCAGTGACATTATATTTCATTAAATTTCTAAAATCATAAGGTGCATATTAATCTGCATGCATTATGTCAGGGTTCCTTAAAATATTTAAAATCAAAATAAGTAAACTAGAATGAGAAATATCTCACTTTCTCAATATTCTTTAGATAAGTAGATATAAAATTATAAAATATAAGTTATAATTTTGTGTGTGTGTGTGTGTTGAAATACGAATATATTGAATGTAAGATATTAAAATTGTATATGGAATATAATAAATAAATACATATAATCAATTATATAAAAATCTTTATGGAACAATAATTATGAAAATAAGTCGTTTAAATATTGCAATTGAGAAGTTCCATTAGTATCTTCGTTTCACTAGGAATCTAGTTGATAAATGTAAAATCATGTAACTTTCAAGGAAATGACTTTTAAAATTACTTGTTCTAGTAATGGTTGATTAATTGATCATATGATATCTTAAAAGCTACAGAATATGATGCCTAAGAGTTACTGCATGCAACAAGATGTATCGTGAGAATCATTGAATTTAAAAGTACGGATTGAATCATTTTAGCTACCAGCCTCTGAGTCACGAATTCTTACAAGTTATTTTCACATACGCTTGATTCTTGGTAAATCAATCAAATAGTTTTTGAAAGCGATCTTTTTAAATATCGTGTTATCAAATAAATTAATAATGAAAAAGTCTGTACTATTTATGTATTATCGTAGTTATTACGATAAGGATTCAAATAGATAGCTATAGTAATAATTTTTAATAACAATTTTCATAAATTTTTAATGGTATAATGGTAGAAATTTAAGCTCTCGTGGAGCTGCACAATTTTAACTTTCATTATCTTTTGATTTCAATCAACGAGAAATAAAGTATTAAAGAAGACTTTCTACAAAATGAAATAAAAAAAAAACATTCATTATTAAAGCTCCACTAGGGAACATTTTTTACGTTTTTGGATGCAGTTTGTCTATTCTCTGGAGTTTCCAGATGATAAAAAAATGTATTTTTTCGGTTACTTCGAATACATCCAAGCTTCATCGAGTATTTTTTATGGATGTGTAATGCTCATGATATAGTTTTTACAACTTATTTTTCTTTCTACTACGTGTTTCTTCATTCCATGAACACTTGGCTCTTATTTTATTTTACGTATTGGATGATATTTTGTTTTATTATCAGTTTTGTTTTAGATCATTTCTTAGTAATACTGATTCTAATATAGACGGATTTTAATTAGGTACTGACACGGGATCTCTGTGAATTAAAAAAAGCAACAATTTATGCAAAAGTTCTCTACGTTTGTTCCACTGAATAACTATATCTATCAACGTAAATTTTCATTGACCGTATTACTGATATTTTTCATAATTTTGACAAAATTTGGGAATTAAGATTACCATTAAATGAAAGAGAAAAATAATAACCTGAGATATTTTGAATGGTGTGTCACATGAAAAAAATTACTTTTCTTCTATGTAATTTCATATTTTCCCTTAAATATATTGTTATTGAAAATTGTTTATCATGCCATTACAATAATACAGTTCTGCAATATTTTCGCATCACATTTAATCGGTTGCTTTTTTATAGTTATATCATTAGAATTAGATTAACATTGTTCGGAATATGTCGTTCACTTGAATTGTACAAGCAATTATTAATGTTATGTACATTAAAAGTTGTAGGAAGTTTCAAGTTATCGGATTTCCCTCAAGCCTTTTTTATTTTAAAATTTATTTTTATAACGGCTTTTGAAAATCAGGTAATAGCATTTCGAAAATGTTTCAATTTTCTTAAAATTCTCATTATTAATTCAAAATCTAAACTTTTGATAAAAAGTTATACTGAATACATTAATAAAGCATTTTCGAGAGATTTCTTAATTCTCCTAACTATTTTACCTTTTTTATACCAGTTAAACATGCAATGAAGTGGAATTTTCAAAAACATGCTATTATGTCTTTATATTACAAATAATCAATACTACCGATGTATTTTAAAAACAGAAAATTAAAGAAACTAGAAAAATGTCACCTAGCTTATACATAATAAAGTTCTACACTAAGTTTTATATTTTGCATTATCCCAACAAGAATCTGATTAAATATTTTTATATTTGTCAAACATTTCAAGAGAAGAAAACTTCTGCTATTTATGAAAGCCGTATCTTATTGAATGCCCTTCTGGTAGAGAAGTGATTAAATGGACGAATTTATTTCTGCTTAGTGAGTAGTCAACTTGCATGGTTCATTTACAAAATCTGAAGTGAACCTTTCAATCGAATATCGATATAAGCAAAAAAAACAGAGTTTCTGTTTACCTTCTTCAGTCGATTGGGTACTCAGCCAAAATGTTATTTTCCCAATGTTAGATTATCGTTGTTGATTTCAATCTGAAACAGAATCTCAAGTTAGTAATGTATTTGCTTTTTATTAAATAATCTTAAAATTCTGCATAGAATTCCTTAACTTGAACTATAGTGATATAAAGGTTTAAGCAAAAAAAAGCATTAAAATAGGAAATCGAAATCTTTTAAGATGTTTTGATCTTCTTTATTCAGAAACAAGTTTTCCATTCAATACCTTTGTAGTTTGAGGCATTTAAAATACTTTTTTGTTCAATCTTTGTATGAAATAAAATATTTTTCAGATATCAATAGCTATTACAGAAATGTAATCGTATTAATGCTATTTATTTACATACATGTTTTAGTAGTTGACAATTCTTATTGCTTCTTCAAAATTTATGATAATTTTTTTTAAAAAAATAATTATTCAATAGTACCAGTAAAATTGTAAGATTTATGGTTATTTGCATATTCTCTCAAAACAAAATGATTAATTTTCTGATGCTTCAGTATATTAAAAATTATAACATACCTTACAAAATAAAATTTTAAGAAATCTACTAAAGTTAAAGCATGGAATTGTATTGGACAAAAAATAACTGATCAATACATTACTTTAAAAATATTTTTATGATAATTAAAATTGAAGTCTAATTACATATATAAGTATAACAGAAATGCTAATTTTTCTCCAAATTACAATCTTACATTTATTGAATTCTTAAAAATGTCAAATAATGTGAGTATTAGGAAAAAATTGCCTTATTCTTCATAAATTATTTGCGAATGAAATTATTCGAGCTGGAATTAATCGTACATTAAGTATTATTTAATGAAATTCCCATTATTTGACAATATTCTCATACCCTCATTCACCATTCTTGCTTTCCTTTAGTTTCTGAATTTTGAATAAATTTTAATTAAGGTAATTGAGCTTTTATATTTGTGACCAATATTTTTTAAAAACTTCAAGCCGTTTTTGGTTAAAAGATTTTAATATTTAATAAGCATATATATTAATTTCCACAAGTAAAAGAAAATGCGGCATTCAAGAAATTACTTTATATAAAACACCTTTCAGGATTACAACTATTACTCATATTTGCTTAATTTATTAAGTATATTCAATAACATGAGACGATAATTTATTTCCTCTTTAATTACAGTCATATCCTTATAGCAATGACATTTTCACTGAAATTGCCAAAGTTGAAATAAAAGAATTTTCATACAGTATTACTTTTAATACGGTTATTGGATGAATTTTAAGTTAAGAAGGCACATAAGTGTGTGTGAGACGTTACAAATTTTATAAATATGATGGTTAATATGATATATTCACTTATAACGATAGGCTATTCACGTTTTTCTACTTAATACCTTGGGCACATTTTATAATTGAATTTTACCAAAAACAATAAGTGCATTCGACCCAATCATATGAAATGGGAGTACGCAAATTAGTTTTACTAAAGAAGTACAATGAAGATATAGTGAAAAACGAATATATAAGTTATGCCGAAGTTAGTAAAATGTTGTAGGAGTGAGAAGGATTTGAATTGTGAACAGAATATACTTGCGTGTGTATGAAACATAACTTAATATTTCAAGAATATAGATACTACTCTGACTTGTTAAAGCAAAAGATACTTTGCCGTAACTATAAAAATGGAGAGACGTCACATGCTAAATATACATCTACAAACTTTGTTCTTCGTGCATATACTCTGATACACAAATGTTTTCTGTGATTATTTATTCTGTACAAAAGATGAAGAAAAGAGGTAGATTTTCTTTAAATAAGCAACATGTATGAATGAAAATTTCACATCTTTATTTAAGCGCTGTATTTGTTAAATTTTACATAGATTTTTAAGCCATTCTTTTTCTATATAAATATATCTATTTTTGCTTAAAAAAGCATGTAAATGTTATGAAATTTATATAATTATGTTCTTTGGAAGGGATTTTAAAATATTAAGTGAAATATATATTCAAATGGTTAACGATTCTTTTATAATTATTAAGCTAACAAAAATGGAATCAGAAAGAACATTTTCTATGGTGGAATTATTTAAAACAAAAATTACATAACAATTAGGAGACCAAAATGTCGATCAGTTGTTTCTCATGTGTTCACTTTTTGAAACATGAACATAAATAGATCACGAATTCAACTATACATATTAGAACTGCTTTCATCGTGACAAAGTATTTATGTACAATTATTTCTTATAATTTTCCATAATATTGTTGAATTTTATTTATATCCTTTATGAGCAGAATACGTTTTATTTCCATTTTCTTTTGCACAATGTATAAAAATCAAATAAAACACCTTATTATCACGTGTTTTTATTTTATATTTGCTGTTTATAAAATCGCAGTAATTTACTCATTTTACTTAAAAATTTTACTGAATTGCCGGTTATATAAAATTTGATGAATTTCAATCACTAATTATGATATATAATATCATTTGAGTTTTGGTTATGTGATTTTATTAAGCATATGAATTTATTCCGAAAAAGACTAAATCTACTTCATCATTAATTGTTGCGGAGCCAGATTTGTAATTAAGATAAACAAAATCCCTCGGTATAGAAATATTTACTTATTTCATAAAGCTTTACGGAATAAATAAATTACTGTGATTTGCTTAATCACATGAATTAACGTTGATTAATTTAATCCCACTACTTTTAGAAGCGTCTGATAGCCAATTTGAGATTATCTGCGGTAGATTTGTACCAACAGTTTATACTCGTATATTCTCAATTTAATTGTGGGAACCTCCTTTAATTGAGTTGAAAAGCGTTTGTGGGTAAACTAAATAAATTCATCCACTTAAGTCATTATCTAAATCGAAACATATAGCCTCACTAATTTAACATAATACCCAATTCATTGGGGAGAGATCCTCATTTTACACTGAAGTCATTCACACATGTTTCTTTCTCTTGGGAATAAAGGTTATATTATTGACATTACCAATGGGAAGTATCTACGAAACTTGAAGGAGAAATCACACATAAAAGCACAACGAGATAAACGGATAATATATCTGATACGTAACAAATATTTGTATGAGAGGCAACTCTTGGATCCCTTTGGAACTTTATCTGATAGATACTATCTAGATATATAGCCTATAAAAGTTCTCTAAATGAATCACACAACTTTTTTTGTAGATATCCGATCTTTCTTCATCATTCGCAATCACGCTAGATACATATTTCTAAATGCGCCATTCAAAAGTTAAGTACATGTCTTATAATATACTTTATTTGATGTATTCTTGATTTGAGCTTCATAGTTATTTTGTAAGAAGTACCAAATTCTTTTAAAGAAAGTCTTATTAAATTAAATTGATATTACTTAAGACTCTCTTCGCCAAATATTTTGAGGAATAAGGTCAAAATTGAAATATCTTTTTCAGGCAGTAAATTATCAATACTGTATTCTAACTTCTTTATCGTAGAGTAAGCTGAATATTCTAATGTTCCGCTTATTTCTGTTCGTATTAATCTCTTTTTCCCAACAAAATGCATTACAAATGGACGGTAAACAAAATAATGGAAACAGATTCTGAAATAGAAGCACAAAAGAAAATCTTATATAAATTTTTAGCATGGTGTAGATATCACTGCTTGCTACATATACGCGAATACAGTAGGAAGTAATAGATAAGACACCAGATATGCAATAATATTACTAAATGTTAGATCTCAGAGATTTGCAGACATACATGCAAATTTGTGTTGCCTAGAAGGGGCTTCAGCGTCCAAATCCGCCAAAATTTTATGGTCTGGTATAAAAAATAATATTATGCTACTTCTAAATGTGTGGAAACTGTGCACAGAAAGTGAATTTGACAGACAAGGAACTGAACTATTCACTAAACCACAAACCTGCAACTAGGCAAATAAAAATGGACTAAAACATTGGTTGATAAGATTCCATTTCAAACAAAATAGTCTGTTATGGTACATGGCATTTTATGGCCATGTTGCAAAAAAAATCCTTATTACTATCATCAGTACCAAAACAAAAATACAGTTATGCAAAGAACATTGAAATTAGAATCCTGGTGACTAAAAAGATATAATTTTATCTACCAAATCGTTTCCCACTACAGAAAGAGCTTTGTTTGTTTGTCGATGTCCAATGAAGAATTCTATTATGATACTTGCTTCCGAATTTATGGCATGGAAGCGAATCTTCGATGATGAAGGGTGCTGTTTCTTAGGATTCTTTAAAACCCTTCATTGGTCATTCGGAAAGGTCAGGTAACACCCCTACAATTTTTTAACGTACTCCAGGAACACAAGACAATGACGATTCTCTAATGGTACTGATAGTTTTCCCATGAAAATGCTCCTTGCTTCAGTTTCCGGTGAACAATATATTAATACGCAGAAACTTTCTTCTTTCCAGAATTAAACCATTTATTGAATTCGAGTACCTAATAAGACACATATTTAGAAATAAATATTCATGACATAAAATGAAACCACATATCACCGTATAATGTTTTTTCTCTGCTTTCACACTAGAAAGTATAATATAGATCAATTAAATTACAAAAGTTCAAAGTTCACCCAGTAATGACAAATAATGAAAAGGAAATAATTAAGAAAACTCTCATGTGTGTACTCAATTAGTTTGGGAGTCTTATAATCGTATATATGTAATATAATTAATTGATTGAAATAATTTGGTCAATAATTCCGGAAAAAGCCCAGCATAACAGTCTAAAACTTGTTATAACATTAAATATAATATACTCAATCCTTTTGATTTTTTTTTCAGTTGGGCCCTTACTGTTTTTCAATTTGCTTTGTGATAATTATGATTGCAGTTCATTTAATTATTCGTTTAATTTACTTACTGTTGGAAATTTTTATAGCACTCAATGTTTTTCTTTTAGAATTAAGTTTACATATTTATTGTTCCTTTTTTTTGGTTTACAATATTTTATCTGTATATTTTTATGGATTGGTGCAGAACTCTTTACTCATTGGTACAGTAATTATTTCTTACATATTGATTTATTTCTTAATTATTCAGATTACTACCTAACTTGAGTTTTATTAAAGTATTGGCGTTTATTTCAAATATCAATTATGTATGTATGTATATATATATATATATATATATATATATATATATATATATATATATATATATTAGTTTTTATACGTCGTTCCTATTAAAAACAAGACAGTTTGAAAGATGTGTTAATTTCCAAATATATCTAGAACAAACTTTTAGTCATTATTTATTAAACTTCAAATAATTACATTTTTATATTTCCTTGTCAAGATTGCTACTTTAATTGGTTAAGTTAATCAAAAACTCAGTTTTCCAATATATTCAGCAAAGAGTGAAATCCATTACATTTTGTTTGCATTGTCCGCGAAGTTATTTAAAGAATAAAATATTTTACTGGCTTTATGTGAGTATTAATTATTTAAAATGATGTTGCTTACTCATTAATTTGCTTCCAGGCAGAAATAACTTGATTTTATGCTTAAAATAATGTACCTAACTGTGTTTGAATGTGGTCTTACACTCTTCCAATCAGATACAAATTACGACCTTCATAAAATATTAATAAAAATGTTTTAAGAATATGTTTATACATTTTTAATGCACTAAAACTCCAGAAACTACAAATTATTTAAGAATATTTTAATTGCTTAGCTTTCTGCCTAAAAAGGAAGAATAAACATTCATAATTTATTTTTCTGTTAATATAGTATTTGCTTCTGTGAGCCAACAAACTCTTTCTCGAAGTATTTTAGAAATATTAGCAAATTTTGAATTCTCTTTCAGTACACTTTTTAATATGGAGAGTAATCATACATTAAATACATCCATCTCCTGAAAATTTAAAATAAATAATATTCAATTACTATTGTTTATTTTGAGTTTATGATGATCGCTTCATTTAAGTAAACATATGCTACCTCTTTTCAACCAATACATTTTTTCCTATTTATTTATAGTAAAAGTTAATTAATGTAAAATATTTTGGTTTATATTAATAGTCTATTTAATTTCAGTTATATTAATATTTATATTAATTGTCTATTTAATTACTTGTTTATTTTTTAAAGTAATTATTGTCAAATATCTAAACATATAATTGATCGATATTTATTATGTGTGATGTAATCACAATATCGGTTTTGTAAAGCTTATTTTCTTCATCGTAATACAGTCGGTCTTCTTATCAATGAACATAACGGATTGTAAATTATGTTTTTAACGGATATATATTAATAGTTTTCTTATGTCTTATGAGTTGAGTTTAATATAATAAAGAGCGTTTTAAAAACTGTAACATGCTCAAGGTTTTTATAGAATGGGTAAATATTAATACTTTAATATTTAAAAAGTAACTTATAGTTATATTTTTACGGACTTAAAAGATGATTATTAAATTTTTTATTTTAACTTAATTAATAATTTCTATATCTTTATCAGCAATGTTTTAATTTTATAAATAGTTTATCATGTTAATTTTCATCGTATGAAAAATTTTTAAGTTTTGAAAAGTTTTTATGTTTAATGAAGAATGAATATATTTTAATGTACATCTTCATTTGTAAGAAATTAAATATCTCTCAAACCTCCGTTTGGTTAGTTACTATTCTTCAGTTATGAATTTTAGTTATTTTATGTGTGAATAAGGTTTTAAATATGAATATAATTCATGAGCTCTTAGTTTGAAGAATAATATAATCTTAATGCCAAATTCTTAAGAAGTCATGAAATTTTTTTAAAGTTTTCCTTAAAATATTCTCTTGTAATTAATATTTGACTTAGTAAAAAATACATCACCGAAAGATTTCCTTAAATTAATTTTACTGAAAATTCAGTATAAAGGGAAAAGTTAAAAGGTGCAGTTCTAAAGGACTTTTTAAAGAAACTTGATATTAAATAAATACGACATTTGAAAAGGAAAATTTTTAATTAACGTTTTTTTTTAATTATATGGCTTAAATGCCAAAATAAGATTATCACACTATTATAAGGATTTCAAGTCACATGGTCACTTAGAAAAAATTTTCTATTCACTCTGAAAGTAATTAACAATCATAACAGTGTGCCACTTTTTCTTAGTATTGGATCAATTAAATGTGCAATTGATGAAATCCTAAATGGCATCTTCAACAATAATTCCCTTACTGAATATATATAATATTCATTCAAAAGAATAAATGCTGATCTGCTTGTAAATAATTCAAAAATATTATTATAAATAATATATGAGAAGAAAATATTGTAATTTTTAAATACGTAAAGTTATGCATACCTACAAATATAAATATGCCTGAAACATACATTTTTCAATCCTTTAAGCATTCCTTCTAGTCTTCTAAAGAAAATTCACTCTTACTTGCTCAATCTAAGAACTATAATAATTTCAACAGCAGATTCCATTTTAAATACAACTATACAAACATCCAGGCTCTCAATACTACAGTTCAATATTATGTACCAATTGACTACACTATTTAACTTTTTAAATTTAAGTACACATCCATTCGACATTTATTAAATCATACACTGTAATTTAATAATAATCCCTGTTAAGCTCCACTCTAAAACTTGGAGCTTAACTCGCGCAAAATTTAGTTTCGGGCGTTACTCTCGAGAAAATATTTACTTGACGTGAAACGTCCTGAATCAATTTGCACTGTCAATTAACTAAGATTTATGCCTTAAAATCCTAATTAGCTACTTATTAGCTCGCATACACTTATCTAGACAGCTGATAAATAACACTATAGAAATAGCACACGCCTAGGTTAGACTTGAAATATTTATTTCGCAATAATGAATTTCAGAATTTCTTTAACAAAGTGCAGATAATGTGATCTAAATATCAAACAAGATTTCCTTCCTGTTAGCGTCAATCAAATGCTAAAGTACAAATGATATTAGTCCTAAGAGGCAATATGCTCACTTGCGACCCTTATCAAGCGGTTATTTAATCATTTGACACACAGACTTTCAGTGCTTAATGATATCAAACCTCTAAGCCGCAAAGCTATCAATCTTACAAACTCTCGATCGATCTTTAAAAGGAGAGGCTTACGTTTCAAATATTAAATATGGTTTAGTTTCAGTCCAGTTTATTTCAAGGAAATTGTAATGCAGAATACATTTTCTCTGTTACTGTATTAATTTGTATCGAGATAATAGCTTTCACTATGTATTGAGTTTAGGCATCAGTTTGCTATTTACATAAGGGAATTTGCAAAATCAGAGCTAGACAAAATTATTCAAGCAACGTATAAATTCACATTGGTTAACAAGTGATAAATTTAAAATCTATCGATGCAACAAGCTTTGTAAACTATTAAATTCTAAACAGGAATTAAAGAGCAAAATTGTTTCCGATGAAATACACTCGGAGTTTGAATTAAACTTTTTTCTAATTACTTAAAAGTAATTAACTCTAATCTTCGACTCAAAATACAAACAAAAAATAAAATTATCATTTATTTTAAAGGGGATGGAAATTATTTAATATATATTTAAATTACAGTGTAAAAGATCAAACTTAAAATCTAAAGCAAGATGATTTTATCATTTGTGATATATTTCATTTAATCTCATAAAAACTTTACAAAATAATTTATCACGAAATAGTTACAATAAAATAATTTAAGAAAGGAGAATGCTTTTATATTAGATACTATTGAACATTATTCAGATATTTATTTTATTTAATAGATTTTCCTACTATAAATGGCCAGAAAATAATTAACAAGACTTCAGATCCATTTCTAGTAATTATTATTATTAAATATCACTCAAACACAAATAAATCCTAATATAAGATCAGTAATTCGAAATTTCCTTTATATGTTGTAAATGAATGTATGAGAAACTGGATTCATTCCTAAACAAATAATTACTCTAGAAACAATAATACTACGATCTTTTACGATAAATCAACGCATCATTCCTCTCTTGGCTCATAACGTTAGCAAATGTTTCTAATTTCTAAAGCAAAGCTCATTTAGTGATTCGATAAAAGATCTGAGTTTCTGACTAACCAACCATACACCTTGTCCCTCGATACCCCAGCTAACATTCAGACATTCTCTGTAACCCAAACTGCCTGAAGCAATATCTAAGGATATCTTTTGAAGGCTATTTATTCCTCACTTCCTTCTGGACAGTGACCAGTAACCACATGGGAATGAAAATTGTCAGTCCAACTTAAACGTCATTAAATAGGCAACTCAGTTTATGCATAACTAGTGAGGTTTGTAGAAATGTGATAAAGTGAGATATGAACCTATTCCGTTTGTGCAGGATGGATAAACTCAATGTACTGTTTTAACTGAAGCAAAATTTAATGAACCTTTAAACCTAAACTGCATTAAGTGAACTGGTAGCTAAAGGAAATAGAGACAAGGCTATTATTTCGAAAAGGTTAATGCTATTTCTATTTAAATAAGACCGTGTTTTCTTAGTAAATGTTTAATTTTTTCTCTGTTTTTTCTCCTTTTCAAAGAAACACTGTATGAATGATTAGGATTAATACTAATAAATTTTGATAAGAATAAGATATTTGAATTTTGAAATTTCGTTCATTTCTTTGATAGATATAAGAAAATACATTCAGATAAAAGCTAGTGAACAATTAAGCTCTTCGAAGCATAAAAAATTGAATGTTTTTATATTAACAATATATTTTTATGCAGTTAAAAGCAATTAACAATGTTACAAATTATTTTCAGTTTTAAGGTGTTCAAGTTGCTCTATTTACAAGTTTACCTTATAAATATATATAAAAATCAATACTTAACAAATACCTTATATGAAAATGTTCACTTTACCTTAATTGATACCTTACATGATTGTACATAGCAAATGCAGTTAGGTTATTCATTTATGTATCATAATGGTACAATGAAAATAGTAATTCGAACATGTATAAAACTAGTTAAAACGAACTAATTTAAAATAATAAACTAATAAGTCATATACTGCGTTCAGAATTTTAAAATAGTTAATAGTAACGAAAAGAAGCCATACATAAAAAACTTTAGATGATAGAAAAATTTAAAAAGAAAGGAAATCAATTTTTTTTGTATGCCTAACTATACACAAATATGAATATTACACTGATACAAAACTTTAAAAAAAGATAAGTAAGATAAAAAATTTACTTAAAAATATTAGACCTATAAATGTTAGTAGAAAAGAAAAATGAAATAATTAAAAAGATGGACAGACCAGAGATAGAACAATCAAAAATAAACAGAAATATATTTTAAAATTCTGTAGCTGACTGAAAAGAATTATGCTTCATTAAACTCGTTTTAATTGCAAAACATTCCCAAACGGAATTATATTACATAAAAAATAGTATATTATTAATGTTTCAAAATATCAAAAATATAAAAAAAACAGAGATGTATTCAAATTATATCTAACAAACAATTTGTCTTTTTATATGAATAGTTGGAAAAGGAAAACTCGAATCTTTCTCGAATTAAAAGTTCGCTTATCCACTTTCTGTAGATAACATTATCGCTATATATACTTTGAAATAAGAGTATTTATATAACAATAAATTACTTGATTATCGATAAAAGGAATGAACAGTTAATGTTCTTTAAAAATAGGTGGAATTCATAAGTTTGAAAACCTGCCGATTTGTTTTTATATATTTCCACCTGCAATGTCCTGATACTTTATTGAATTAAGATTTATATGTTTTAAGCAAGTTAAAATGGATAAAAATTAAATAAAATAAAAATCTGTTAAATTTTGAAATTTGATTATGTGTATTGATGCATGAAAGAATTTCATATTTAATCCATGATTTGTTATGTTTAAATCTTAATAAGAATCAGTTTAAGGCAATTATATTGCATGTTATTGAAAATTTGTTAATCCTAAATATTTTTCTAGAAGCTTATGAAAGTAAAATGATATCATTTGAAAGAAGAAATATCGAAAACTTTACTTTCTAATTTACTTATTTATTCTATGTTTTATAGTGTTAATGAAATATTTTTCTTCTACTTTGAACAATGTTAATACGCATTATTGAATTGTAAAATTGATTTAAATATTTATTAAAATGATTAAATAAGCTGAAGATAAGGAGACAAATTCAGAAATAAAGAAAAATACTATTTTAAAACTTCAAAATATCCACATTTTTATGAGTAAGTTCTTACGTTTAATACATCCTGGTAGAGAATAAATAAAGAATAATATATATATATGTATATATATGTATATATATATATGTATATATATATGTATATATATATATATTTCTATATCTAGAAGAAGCATATTATAGTTATATATATTATATATTATAATATATATATATATATATATATATATATATATATATATATATATATATATATATATATATGATGTATGTATATATAGCACAATCAATTGCATTAATCATAAACACTAGATTTTAACAAATATTATTTCTTTGAGAATGTCAATTAAAATTTCAACAGAATAACTGTCAAAGCGTTTCTCTTTTAAAGTTGGAGTTACAATTAGCATATCAAAGTAATTTATTTCAAATATTTACCGCGAATAAGGCATTTAAGCTCAAGTAAAAATAATTAAAATCTGATTTTTGTATTAATTCATGCACATCTCACTATAATTACGTTTAACTTAAAATTAATTATTCTGTTCATTACATAAATTCACTTTATCTTAAAAAATATTTTCCAACATTTTTGGCGAAGAAAGTAATTAACGTATTTCACCAAACCCATAGAATTAAAAAAAAACATTTACTTTACTGTTCACAAAAGAATATTGACTAATATTTCTGTAAGAATTTTCAAAATGTAATAGTATATATATATAGGAGTATATATATATATATATATATATATATATACAATATATATCATATATATATACTCCTTCTATATACTTAGCATAATGTATATATATATATATGTAATCAACATATATATATATATAACTATAGTATATATATACATGTACTATATATTAGTATATATATATATATATATATATATATATACATATATTATCTTAACAAGAAATATCTATATGATAATAGTTGGACTAATTTAAAGGAATGAATCTTGTTATAGAATTCATTCTTCGAACAAAGAGAATAAATAAAACTTTTAGAAACTTGAGAAGATTTTTTTTATTATTTTAATGTTATTTATTGAAAACAAACTGATAAAATTCAACTTTCAGGTGTTATTTATTGAAAACAAACTATTTTTAAAATTAAACTTTCGAACATACCTCAGACAGAAGTGATTCATAATGATCACAGGTTTGAAACATTATTTATTTATTTTCATAGTACTTGTAGATTAAAATATTCTTTATTGAATTTGTAAACGACAACCAAACATAATGTTTCTTGTCTGCAATAATTATTCATTTGTAAGGTACACTCTCTTATTTAATCAAAGAACTCTTTGGAGTTTTTGATATTTTTAGTTAGAAGGAATTAGAACTAAAATGAATAAATCAATTATTTAATTCATTTAAGTTTATCGTTATGAAATACATTTTCAGAATAATAAATGAAAGGAATGAAATCAAAAGCGTGTGTGGGTTTTGTAGTTAGCTTTATCATTAGATATATTTGCAGAGAGAAATATAATGATTAAAAAATATTTTAAATTTTAATTGCTATAAATACAAAAGAAAAATAAACGCAAATGATCTATGATGACATGTAAGACACTTCTTTCATACATTTTTTTAAAAAAAATAAGTAAACAAAATACTAGTAAAACTTTATTGTAGTTGGCAACGAAAGTAAAATAGTGTTCTTTAGTAGCATTTAGACTCATGCATATATAAGAATTTGAAAACAATTTTATAACTCGATTTAGTTACTTAGATTTAATCTGAGTCGAAGAGACATTAAATTTATTTAAAGTAGTTTTCAAACATGTGGGATTTCATCGGTTTTTATTTTCATGAATTCATTAAATAGAAAATCAAAATTTTATTGAATCAATAATGAACAAGTTTATATCTCTGGTTCTCGATTCAATGAAAAATTAAATATATTTGGTATTTATTCTGTTGCAAACTTCAAAATCATTTACTTCACGGAAATAATATTACACTCTCCAACATAAAATAATTTTTTAAATAAAGAATTTAATACAGAAACCTCAAACTTCAGGAAAAAATTAATTTTTATGGTAGAAATTTACATGATAACTGATTACGTAGTTTGTTAACAAATAATATCTAATTAGGAAAGAGATATTCTTACTTTTTTCAATTAGTCTTTTTACAGTTTTCTCAACTAGTATTTTATCTAGTTTTTCTAAGCAAGTGTCGTAAACATTAAAGAAGGTGTCATATTTGAAGATAAATTGAAGTATAATGAGTTTTGTTGCCTTTCAAAAGAGAGAGCCAACTTGCATCAGATGTTTTGTAACAATTTTGTACCCAACCATGTTATAAAACGCTTCTAGGTATTTTTAGTCTTATAAATTTTGCAAATCATAAGACGTCATTTTGCTACAGCGATATCATCAATCATTATTTAGGGTTTTTTATGGTAAGAAGACTGACGCTTTTTACAGCTGAAAGTTTTCCATTTTGTTTTTAAAAAATATATTATGTTCTGTTTCATTAGTCTAAGCTAATTCATAATATTTTTTTCCAAACAATTAAGCAATACTAAACTTATTTTGTGGTAAATGCCGAACATGAGACGGGTTACTGAAGAAAAAATAGTTTTGCTGGTATTTCGAAGATATTTATTTATTTCTATATGTTGTAACTAACCTAAAATTGAGAATATATTACAGATCTGAAATACTAGTAAACAAACAATGTTATTTAGATTATCTGAGAAATTAGATAAGTGAAATAGTATCTTGCTGATTATTATTGTTATTTTCAAGTAAAAGTTATTGTGTAGTTAATTTATAGACTTGAAAATAGTTCAGTAAATTATCAGCATAGATAGTGATGTAGTAATGAAATGTGAAATCTTATATTTAGCTTTTAGATAACTATAATGTATTAAAATTAATCATAAAACTATATTATAGATTTCATTGCTTACTAATTTTACTCTTTTATTCTAACACCGACCATGATAAATTTATTTGCTTCATTTAGTTAGAATATTTCAAATCAAAATGTAAGATTTCACAAGTATTTTTATGATCGTTATAAAGATAATTTAGTAAAACTGTGATTATATATTATATATAGCAAAATCTATGAATCAGCTAAACATTCTATCATTGAATATGTAGCACAATTTTTAATTGATTATAAATTGCAATTCTTTTTAAAGCAAATTCAATCATTTATATTGAATACTCTCGTACATCCAATATATTTATAAAATAAATAAATCTAATTATATTGAATTATTAGGAGAACTTCGAACACACGCAGTAAATTTTAAGACATATAATTAAGTGATCTTGTTAAATGTGTATTAAGTAGGATATGCATAATTTAATAAGAATGATTTCAGCACCAATAGCGTAAAATTTTATGAAAATAAAATAAAATTAAGCAATAAGAATCAGTCATATAGTCGCAAAACATAATCAAATCAATAAATAGGAAAAATATGGAATGAGGATAATAAATGTGATTTCTAATGCTAATATACATATAGTTAACTGATGAAATATGATTTTGAACAGTACTAGGAAATATTCTCTCTGTCTCTCCCTCTCTTTCTCTCTCATGCATTTATTAATTACTTTTCTTTTAGTATGAGATCTCTTTATTTCAGTATTCCCGAATGAAATAACTATTCACAAGTAATCACATTTGAGTCACGTAAATGTCTTCACCTAATTATCTTCTGTTTATTTGATTAAATTAGAACGCTGTTCATTGCCTTCTGTATACATATTTGGGAGTTTTTAAGTAATATAGTTCCAATTAACTAACTCCTCATATTTATAATTTATTTCATTTGGAAGATTTATTTCGCTTGAAAATATAGTATTTTAATTTAAAATCTTAGAACAAACTGTACTAAAATCAAATACACACACATATGTATTTATACAGATATAATAGTTAATAAGCATGTATATAAACCAATAATAACTGTAACAAAAGTAAGTATTTAACAATTTTAAATTTAAAATTAAAACTAACAAAATATAATATTATTACTAAATTAGCAAAAACTTTATTTAATTACGAACAATGTTTTTTTTTTAAATTGCTGCATGAAGGGTATTAAAAAATATAAGAATACTGATAAACATGTAAATAATAATTAATATATAACTAATATACTCAACTACAGCAATATAAAATTTAACAATATTTAATATGAAAACATAAAATATGTAGCTTAAAAATATACAATTGTTACGAAGATCTTGATTGGTAAAAAATAAATATTAGATAGAAAAGTCAAAAAGGAAGTTAAACCAATTCAAAATGTTGTCTCAGGCAGAAAGGCGTATTTTTACTAGTATTTTGAAACTGACCATCACGCTTCAGCAAATATTTATAACAAAATGAAATAAAACCAAACAGAAGCAAAGCCCCTAATTCAAAAAAGTAATTCAACCAAACAATTAAAAAAAAAGTATAAACTATGGAATCAAAGTTCATTTTAGCCAATTTAAAGAAAACCAATAAAATTGAGTTATACATTAATATATACAAATTTTTAAACTTTATTAAATACACATTGCTTAAAATTTTTATACTATATATACCACAAGAAATACGATCTTCTTAAGTAATTCTTCAATATGGTGCTAGAATACTTTTCACTGCCAAACTACATTTGATTGATTCTTGATTGACTGTATGAAACAAAGCTGATATTTACTTATGTGTCCTTATCCACTGTTTCTTAAAATATTAAATAAACTTTTGTGAGAAGCAAAACAACTATAAAATATTAATGTATGTATTAACTAAATGTTTTTTTAAAACAATTAAAGACTTAAAAATTCATAACCAAAAATTGATCACACAAATAAGGAGTCATCTGGAAACTAAATATTGTCATTTTTCTAATTAACTGGAGCAAATTTTATAATTAAAAAAACATTTTACAGATAATAACTATTTTTATAAAGTAAAATAGAATTAGATGTAGATGCAAATATATACAAACACACACACACACATATATATATATATATATTGTTATGTAAGTACATATATACAAACGTAAATATACATAAATATTTATTTAATTTATACTAATCATTTTGAAATGTTCATTTTGGAAATTAATAAGATATTTTTTCATTTTGCAGCAAGAGAAAATATTCCTATAATTTTTATTTTTATTATAGAACTTGTTACTAAATTCATTTTTCGAATGATATAAAAAGAAAGATAATGTTTCTAAAGATAGAAGTATGCGTACAATTATTCCAGGAGGTTATCTCATTAATATAAAATTTAAAGTTGTCTATCTTGTCATAAATATGTCTAATAATTTTGCTCTCTTTAATTTTCAATTGTATGTCTGAGTATACTATTTCATATTTACTATTATTATCAGTTTTAATTAAATTTAAATATGAAGGATAAATGAACAAATAAAGGCTTATCTTCAGAAGGCTTATTATAGTTCAAAGTACATTAAATAATAATATTATTTTTATTTATATAAATATTTTGAAAATAGGGCAAGTACACACACACACACACACACACACACATATATATATATATATATATATATATATATATATATATATATACTGAAAATCTATGAAAAAATAATTTAAAACACTTAAAAAGACAAAAAACCAGAAAGAAATGTAACAATGAAAGAAAAATAAATGAAAATATGGAACCCAGCAAGTCAAAAAGCAATATCGGGCTGAGGACCGATTAAGCGGGGTTAAACTAGTTCAATGGTACCAACCTTCCCCCTTTGCGACTTGGTAGGCTGAATTAGGAAATCCAAATTGCAAAAGAGTTCATGATTAAAAGATGCAAACAAATTCAGCGATAAAATCCACAAAAATAAAATCTATAATTCCTTGTAGGCTGAATTGGGAAATCCAAATTACAAAAGAGTTCAAAGATTAAAAAATGCAAAAAAAAAAATTTCAACAATAAAATTTACAAAATAAAATCTATCATTCTAAAAATTATCAACAAATCAAAATATAAAAATTACTTACAAAATTCAAAGAAATGAAGATTCAAATATGTGAGTAGTAAGACGGAATTTTCTTTAAGCTTCAAGATGTATATCACATACTCAGAATGAAAAAATATAACACATCATCACCATATAAATTGAAAAAAGATTTAAGTCATTGTTTGATTGGTAATAAAATGTAAAAAGATGCAAACAATTGGTTGGTAATAAGTAGTATGGTGAAGGAGTATAACGGTCCAGAGAGTGAGTAAAAATGTAAGCTGTGTAAATGTAAATAAATAAATTCTTCACGGCTAGACCACTAACAAGCCGACTTTGTGGACCTATTGTTGTGTGGTGGATTTGAAATTGGATCATGATTCGCAAAGATGTTTAATATATCTGTGATGTATATAAGTATTTAAGAAATTTATTGGATAATCATGATCCAAACAGTTGTTGAAGAATTTTTTAATGTTATTAAATTTGTCTATTTTATGCGTGGTTAATTTGTTATTAGGTAATAAAAAGCCCAATAAAATATTCCTATAAATGGATCTGTGTAGGTTACTGTTCCAAAAAGGTATTTTAATTACATGGAATTCGAATCTCTCTCTTTTGTCAAAAATATTACTAATAAGTCTATTGTCAATTATTTGCAAATCGAGATCTAAAAATTCTACTGTATTTGAATTAAGATTAGTTTTTAATAATTTGAGGTAATTAGGGTAAAATGAAATATTTGGTTTAAAATCCTCAGTTTTACCTAAAATAATTAGATCATCTATGTAACGAAAAAGAAAGTAAGAATCATTGTCAATCTGTTGTAATTCATAAAAATGTAAATAAAAATTGGCCAGACAATTACTAGCTGGACCTCCCTGAGGGAGACCCTGAATTTGTTTATAGAGATTTTGACCAAAAACTATAAAATTCTCTTGTAATACAAGTTTAACGAGAGTATTGAATTTTTCCTGTTTTATTGTTTGATTAAAATGATATTTCTTGTATAAAATTGCAAGAACCTTAATTAAATCTTGAATATCTATTGAGTTAAAAAGGTCTTCAAAATCATATCCATGTATAGAGAATACCTCTTGTTCCTTCATTGTAATATATATATATATATATATATATATATATTTGTAATATATATATATGTATATAATTGTAATATATATATATTACAATTATTTTTCTACAGATAAGCCTGCACATGTATTCCTAGATATAATTTGTACGTAATTTCTAAGAAATTTCTCAGAGCTATACTCTCTTAAAGATCTAATTTAGATAGAATTCAATGGAAATTATTTATGAGATCCAATCCTCTCATGAATAACTTAAAATTGAATTTCGAAAAGAGTATTATAATGATTGTATGCTCACAGTAATGCTATTAAAATCTTGGAGGAGGAGTAATATATCTTTATTGAATCAAAATTAATCATTAATCTCTTAGTCTGTTCCTGTGATCAATCAGTGTCTTCAATTTGATATATCGCTATATTATACGAAACAGTTGCAATATTTTTAATTTACAATGTTTCATTTATAACTCATTTATACTTCAATAGACAATTATATAAGAATTGTTTTCTAACCTCTGTTATAACTGCAAATTTGTACTAAAGTGCTACATTCACATGAACTCTTACTTAAAATGTAATTAAAAAAAATTGTATGAATACTTTTTTAAGTCAGAAAAGTACAGAATTATAATTTTCAAACATTCATGAACTTAAATATTACTATAATGTTTAAATACTTACAAAAAGGGGAATCAAATCATATGTAATAATAAAAAATTAAATAAAAATGTTATTTTCAAAAGGTAAAAGACATGAGAGACTAAGTGAAATATTAATATCATAGCAGATAACGTAATAGTAAAAACTAATAAAAATCTATTCCATTAAGAGTAAAAAAATATAATATTTATGCTTTAACGTTGCGACGAGTTATTTATTTTGATTTTAAGCTTGAGCTTTATAAGAATTTATTATTTAAATAAAAAGAGAACGTGGATTCAGTAATATTTCCGAAGAGCAATGACCCAAAAATTCTTAACACATTTCTTTAAATGTAACTCAGCTGCGTAACTGGAACTGTGCCTAATGTATGCATATACAAAACCAGTTCACGTTTCCTCACGAAATATTGTACGAGTGTGAAGTGTAAGCCTAAAAATGTTTCTCTGTGAAAAGTTTATTTATTTATTTATTACTCTTTTTTTAACATTTTTCAAAAGTACTCAACTGGGTAAATAAGCAGCTACTGAAGAGAGGTTACTTATAGGAAGTATAAAAAATTATACTTTCCTTGCAACACATAAAAATTGTATCCGTAAAAGTTAACTTTTTAATATATTTTCTCCAACCCTCAGTTGTCAAAAATAGAAGGATTCTTTTAAAAATATTTAAGGGTTTTAATATAAGATTAATAATTCTTAAAAATTATTTGTATCTGAATTTTTAAAGAAAACTAATTTCAGGTTTCAATTATTAATTATTTTATTTCATTCTTCTTTCTTAGAATAAGAAGAGATAAGTAAAAATATAAGTACTGGTTATTTGTATGAGGTTGTGAAGTTTTTTTTATCTCTCGCACGCGAGCTTATACCTTTTAAATATTTGTAATTAACATGGTATCCATAGAAAGGTCACTTAATTCAAATATACTTGACGCAATGAAGTCATCACTGTTTATTTTAACGCAAAAAAGGAAAAAAATATATTTCTGAGCTAATATGCTTACAAAATGAATTAAGCAGGCATTACTGATTATTGTAATCTAATAATGAAGTATGATTATCTTTAATAAGAAAGCCTATTTTTTGAAGTTAAACTTCAAAATTTAAGGAATTTAGGGTAGTCTTCCAATTTTATAAGAAACCTGCTTCAATTAGAATAAGATATTGTAAAAGTGCTCGAACATTTCAAAGAGATTCAAACTAAATAAGAATATTTTAAATAATTTCAACTATTAAACTTTGTGCATCCATTTTTTTTTTTTTTGAATTCCGGATAAAACTGAAGATTTCCTTGATGTACTAAACTTTAGTAAAGGTGATACTGAAAACTAAAGTAATTTGTTTACAGATTCCCGACGAAATCTTACTGTAGTGGATTTTTAAAACTTTGTTTTGGTCAAATAATTGTATTTGTATACAAAATGAATGTTGTATGAGTTAAACGTGTTCAAAAAAGTGAAACATCACCTTAGAAAAGTTTATTGATATCAAGTTGGGTCAAGTATCAAGTAATGATAACAAGCATCAATTTTCTAATGTACTATTTGATATAAACATGAGACTGGTGCTAGGGTTGTTGAGTTTAAGGCTCTGTTACTCAGAATTGGGAAAATTCTTTATGAATATGAAATTACACAATATGGCTTGTAAAACTTTTAATTTCTGAAAGAGAAAAATTATAGATCGATTTGTCTTTTACGGCAAATTAAAATGTTGCTCGATATTCATAAATATGTTGAAAAAGCATATGGTTTAAGGAATAACAATGATATTGTGGATATAGGAGTGTTTTATGACGGGTATTGGTTAACGAGAGAACATTCATCAAACACACACACACATATTGAAATAAGCTGTATTATCGATTTTGCTGACTGGTTTTGTAATAGACTATGGAATAATATCAAAATGAAGTGAAGATTATCAGCAAACTAAATCTGTCTTCGAAGCAGTGTAGAATTCGACATTTAGTATGAACGCACTCCAAATGTTTGCACACATCTAGTCATGTGATTCAATGGAGGTAAATGCAGCTGTGAAATTCTGACAAATATTTGAGAAATCTATAAATTAGAAGACCCAACATAAAAAGTACCCTTCTGGTGTTGATTCCTAGTGTTTCTACTACACAACTTTGACTCATGGAAAGAAATCAGGCTCTCATAAAGATTAGGTAAAAACTTTAATCAATGAAGAACATCTGTCTAAAATATTACCCATTTACCAACAATTAACATCAACTGGCTTATTCAATAAGTGTGATAGAAATTTGACTCAAAATTCCTATAAAGATTTACTAACAATGCTTTGGAGACAATTCTCCATAGGATATACTGATTTTAGGAATCGTGTATTGATTGTGATGTCAAGTACAATTTCCCAGGATGAAATTGGAACTTAAGAAGCTCTAAAAACATTTCAGGATGTTAATTTCCTTCTAACTAGTTCATCAACCAAACGCTTAGCTGATTTCATTGATTATAGGAGAATATATTATTAAACTGCTGTTTGTAGAAAATGCAACACCATGAAGGAATCATCAGAATCAAATGAAATTCGCAGCAAATGTCAATTATAGGATATTATGCAAATTAATAAAGTTTCAGAGCCATCGCGCGTGCGCGGCGCGCGCAGCGCCCTCTGAATTGATGCTGAAAGCGTATAAATAAAGTGCTGTAGCGGGACGTTGAAAAAAGTCTATGATTATTTGTTAGTGGCAAACGTTTAGTGAGACCTGAGTATGCCTCCACGACGGAAGAATAAGAAATTCAAGCAACTTACGGAGTTTGAACGAGGGAGGATAATCGGCCTTCGAGAAGGAGGATTTTCCTATCGCGCAATAGCAGCTCGTATGCAGCGGAACAGTTCCACAGTGATGCGAGTTTGGAAGCAGTGGACCGACGAGCACCGAACAACTCGAAAAACAGGCACTGGACGACAGAAGGTGACGTCAGAGCGCGATGATCGACACCTGCTCCGCATGGCGGTGAATGATCGCACAGCTTCCTCCAGGCAGCTGGCAGCACGTTGGTCTACTGCTACAGGTGTACAATTGTCGGCTTCGTCAATTCGTCGTCGTCTGCTGAGCCGTGGATTGCGAGCAAGGGTGCCTTTATACAGGATTCCCCTCACGGCGAATCATCGACGGCTGCGTCGGCAGTGGGCTCTAGAGCACAGAGACAGGCGAGCTGATTGGCACCAAGTTGTCTTTTCAGATGAATCACGCTTCAATTTGTGGACCCATGATGGCCGTGTTCGTGTTAGACGTTATGCCGGTCAACGCTGCCTTCCTGAGTGTATTATTGAACGACATAGTGGTCGAACACCCGGAGTTATGGTCTGGGGTGCGATTTCGTATCATGGACGATCCAATTTGATACGAATTGAGGGTAATCTCAATAGCAACAGGTACGTCCGTTAAGTGCTACAGCCCGAAGTCGTTCCTTTCCTTCAAGGCATCCCTGGAGCTATCTTTCAGCAGGATAATGCACGCCCACATGTTGCGCGGACTGTTCGAGACTTCTGTTCAGCACAACGCATGCAACTTCTTCCTTGGCCTGCTTATTCACCGGATATGTCGCCTATTGAGCACGTGTGGGATATGGTTGGTCGGCGTCTCGCTCGTGATCCGCGTCCTGCAGTTTCCAAAGACGAACTTTGGTTGCGCATACAAGCGATATGGAATTCTCTTCCTCAAGCAGATATTCAACATCTGTTTGACTCCATGCCACGTCGTATAGCAGCACTTATTGCAGCGCATGGTGGCTGCACCGAATACTGATTTCGGACGCTTAATTTGTTTCTTTTGTTTTGAAAATTTCATCATTTATTTGTATCAGTACAAGTCGTTTCTGCATTAAATTTCATTTGATTCTGATGATTCTTTCATGGTGTTGCATTTTCTACAAACAGCAATATGAATAATATAAAATCAGGACTATATATACTAAATTACTCAAACTTAAAATTGCGAAAAAATTAGGTGTTAAGTGCACAACTAGCAGTTTCTAATTTTATATTGAATTAATATTATTATTGTTTTGTATACTGAATTGTGTTCAATTTTTTGTGAAAATATTAAGTAAATGTTCAGCTGAATAATCTGTTCTTGTCTCGTAACTGTTATTTATAAGGTGTAAAAAATATTTTCATTAAAAAAATTACTTTCAATAATACTTTGTTAAAATAGTGTTTTAATGGATTTCATAATTTGGGGAACAACATATTAAAAAATTAGAGCTCTATAAACAAAAGTATAGTTTTTGTTTTATCCTTTGCAAACTTTAAATATGTTTTTATCACACTTTTATTTCTGAAACAAGTGTTTTCCGTTCCATTAGGCATTTTATCTGTTCAGGATAGATTATTGAATTTTTTGTAGGTAGTTTTGTTATTATAAGTTTTTTCAGAGGTTTTCCAAGTTACAGGCGAAATTTCGCAATTCGTTGCTCCATTGTTACATTTATCATTTTCCTGGTGAAACAAAAAAAGTAACTCTGATGTGGACGAACGCTACAGTTATACGGAATTGTTTACAGAAGCGAGAGGGACTGCATTCGAAAGAGACGGCTTCACGCTCAACAGCTGTCGGTCGCTGGCGTCTGGCGAATTGCACTTCTTCTGTAACAGCCTCGTTATTTAATAGTGTGTACTGTAAACGTTTTTATAGATATAAGTATGAGAACTGTAATTAATTTTTTTAAAAAAACGTCAAAGTTAAAATTTTAAGACTTTTAGTATTTTTTTCAAGTTTAGCAATAAAAATTTATTAAAATTTAGTAATGAGTTAGATTTTCAATTCCATACTAACTTTTCCCAATAATCCAAAAAAAAAAAAAAAAAAAAAAAAGCTTAAAAAAACCAAAAAAAATTAAGAATTAAGTATTTTATAAGATTTTAAAAATACAAAAATTTAAAAAAATTTAATATTGTTAAATAATGACTTACCAAATTGAATTTTTTCATAATCAATTCAATAATATAATTGAATTGATTATGAAAAATAAAGAAATTGATTATGAATTTAAAGCAAATTATTATTTACTTTAAATATAACTGTCGGTAAAATTTAAAAAAAAGGTACAGTGTAACCTTAATCGCATCAATATATTTATACTTATTAGTAGTCTATTTGCATTGCTATATAAACACATTGGGATATTTAAAGCATCTTACGCGAAATTTCCTCTTTAAGTAAGAAATTCTCTATTTTCCTCTTACGTAATCGCTCATGAAATAGTAGCAATCGTTTACTTAATTGCTCACGTTTAGCTATTACTCCTCTTTTAGTTTACGCATCGTCCTATTAAAAGTCTTTATACTTATAATGAGGTTTGGATGGTATCGTGTGTACATAATATGGACGTGCTAACTTAAGACAACAGTTCTTGCTTTACCGAGATTATGAATCATTAAGAACACTAAAGCGCTATATTACTCCATTATTAACATCACGTACTGGCCATCTCATTTACAGGGAGTATATGGGTTACTTTAGCTCCAAGTAACGTAGTATTTCATTCTGTACATTTATATTTCATTATCAGTCAGAGCAAGCATACTCAAATACAACTATCATAATCGTATTATACTGAGTTCTATTAATAAAATTTATAACAAATTATGAAGATAAAGGTTTGTTTTAGGAATGAATACATTTTACACACACACACACACACACACACACATATATATATATATATATATATCACAGTTCTGTTTAAAATAATATTTTTAATCCCTTTAATCGATGTGTAAATTATTGAAACTTATTTTTTTAAGATCTTAAATTTAATTAACCACTTTTTTCGCACTCAGAATATTTTATCAGAAAAAGAACTGAAAGCTTCAAGAAATAGAATTCTCTTTTGGGTTTCTTATTTAAGTATATAAAAAGTAGTTATTTTTAGTAAACAAGTCAAGACATTCTCAGTTTTTTCCATTTTTTAAAAAATTTTGGAGCGACAACTAATAAATTAAAGACATAATATATTTGCTATTTTGAAGAACATTCAGGTTAGTATTTTTAATGAACAGGTCGTGAGAGAAATAACTTTTCTGATGAGATACAGTGTCTATGCTCGCAATGAAAAAAAAATGATTATTTTATTTAATTACTGAGATGAGCAAACACTCAGATTCCTAGAATTTCTTAATCCTGAATTAGGGATGCAATTTATTCCCTTTTATTAGATTAACCCGCCAGGTAAATTTATTAATTTCGTGGCACTTGAAAAGGTTAGACAGAGAAAAAAAAAGGGGGGAAAACGAGAAGCTTTCCTTCATGTCCTAGATTCCATTGAGATTTTTATAAAGCCTGGACTGCAATGCCATGTATTTAATGAAAAATTTATGATTATGAAGAATATTATCTGGTTGTATAAAACTGATGAATCAAAACTACATATCTCTTTAGAGATATCATAAAGATATTGGTTCATAAATAAGGCTAGAGACAGCAATTTGTTAGATCCTCTAAGTATTTTCTACAAACCGTTTTATTTAGCACTACTCAGCATTCTCAAACTCATTTGTGAACGAGATGCTTTCATTTAATTTTATAGTATCTTTCACATTTATTTACTACCACATAGTTACGCAGTCTTTAGAACTGTATCAAATGAGATAATTTGAGTCCTTCAACAAAGATTAATTAAATTTTATCAGACACCACAAGCATTTAAATGAGAGAAAAAACCCATTTATAGATAATTCTTTACTTTTTTAATTCAAACGCCTTCAAAACATAGTTTCCATTAAGGCAATATTAATTTTCCTCCCGATTTCTTAAGGCTTAGAATCCTATTATTTTTTGATAAAAGTTAACGAACTTTTTTGGATAATCTGAGATCTATAATAAAATTTTCCAAAAATAATATATATATATATATATATAAGACAAAATAATAGGAACACCTGTGAAAAAATGAAAATGTTTTAATAGTAAGGGGTTGGGCCACCTTTGGCCAAAATGACAGTTCGCATTCGACGTGGGATTTTCAAATAAAGGTCTTGAACAAAGTTCATTGGAATTCGCACCTATTCCTCATGCAGGGCAGTCTAGAGTTCAGATAGTATGCGTGGAGGAGGAAAATGAGTGCGGACTTAGTTCTCAAAAAATCGCACAAACACTCAAGGATATTCAGATCAGGTGACAAGGGATACCACGTTAGAGGTTCCACTTCATCATCATGCTCATGTAACCAAGTTTGAACTCTGCGAGAGGTGTGAACAGGGTCACGTGTTATCTTGGAACACATAATGTTCCCCTGGAAAGAGAGTATGAAGCACAGGGTGAAGATGATCTGCGAGAATGCATCGATAATGGTCGCCTTTGATCATCCCCCACAAAACAACGAGAAGCTCCAATCCAGGGAAAGATATTGCGCCCCCCCATCTTCATAGAACCCTCTCCATATTTTACCGATGAGACCAGGTATTCAACATGAAATGCTTCTGCTGGTGTTTGCCAGACGAACATACGTGTGATGGTTCGGAATAATGTAAATAAGTATTCATCAGAACAGATGACTTATTCCCATTGCAGTTGTGTCCAGATCAGGAAGTCTCTGCACCACTGTAGTCTCTTCATAGCATTCCTCGCCGAAACTAATGGTTTTGGAATAGCTACTCTGCCATGAATGTTCGCAGCTTGCTACTCCCGTTGAATAGTTTTCATGGATACGGGGGCCTGAAGGTGGGTATTCATCTCGGACGTTATCTGCGGTAGTGTAGCCTTGCGTTTTTGGGTGAATATCCTCTTCAACTCCCGTCTATCACGGTCTTTCAACTTCGACTTTCTTCTACTGTTGTGCTTCGCAGAAGACATCTTACCCAGGTTTGTGTAGGCTATCATAACCCTTGACACAGTGGTCCTTGAAGCACCCATAAGATTGGCTGTTCTGGACAGGGACGCTCCAGCGAGGGGAGCTCCAATTACCATGTCTCTTTTCACGTCCGAGAGGTCTGACATAATCACGCTTTGCAAGGAACGGAATTTTCTTATGCAACTCTCACGCCACCAAATGCTTGACTGATACCTTCCCTTTCGCAGCCAATAGGTGGCACACTGTTGCAACACGTGGCGGCCGTTTATTGGACGGTTGAAGGACGACTCATTTTTAAATATGTGTTCCTATTATTTTGTCCTATACCTGTATATAGTAATGTGTGTGTGTTAATTTTTTTAAATTGATTTTTATTCTCTCTCTATTGCAAAATGGATACTTAGAAACGTTGAAAATAGCGCAGCAAGAAGGAAACTTTGAATTAAAACAATATTGAATGCACATAGTGATTCAGAGAAGAGATTCACATGATCCCAAAAAAATCAAGACAGTTAAGCAAATATATTGTGTACAATCAGACAAAAACAATGCAACTTGAAAAGAGAGTCGGACCTCCTCCTGGTGCAATACGTGCCGCAACACGATCCGGCATTGAGGTGATTAGACAAACATTATCCTGAGGCAGATGGACCCACAAATATTGAGCTGCCACACCCAAATCATGTGCCGAATATCACGGTGGCATCTGGCGCTTCAGCTAGTTCCACAAAAACTCTATATAGGACAAGTACAGTGGAGGACCGTGGAGTAGTCTGAACATAATGTAAACTGCTGTTTGTAGAAAATGCAACACCATGAAGGAATCATCAGAATCAAATGAAATTCGCAGCAAATGTCAATTATAGGATATTATGCAAATTAATAAAGTTTCAGAGCCATCGCGCGTGCGCGGCGCGCGCAGCGCCCTCTGAATTGATGCTGAAAGCGTATAAATAAAGTGCTGTAGCGGGACGTTGAAAAAAGTCTATGATTATTTGTTAGTGGCAAACGTTTAGTGAGACCTGAGTATGCCTCCACGACGGAAGAATAAGAAATTCAAGCAACTTACGGAGTTTGAACGAGGGAGGATAATCGGCCTTCGAGAAGGAGGATTTTCCTATCGCGCAATAGCAGCTCGTATGCAGCGGAACAGTTCCACAGTGATGCGAGTTTGGAAGCAGTGGACCGACGAGCACCGAACAACTCGAAAAACAGGCACTGGACGACAGAAGGTGACGTCAGAGCGCGATGATCGACACCTGCTCCGCATGGCGGTGAATGATCGCACAGCTTCCTCCAGGCAGCTGGCAGCTCGTTGGTCTACTGCTACAGGTGTACAATTGTCGGCTTCGTCAATTCGTCGTCGTCTGCTGCGCCGTGGATTGCGTGCAAGGGTGCCTTTATACAGGATTCCCCTCACGGCGAATCATCGACGGCTGCGTCGGCAGTGGGCTCTAGAGCACAGAGACAGGCGAGCTGATTGGCACCAAGTTGTCTTTTCAGATGAATCACGCTTCAATTTGTGGACCCATGATGGCCGTGTTCGTGTTAGACGTTATGCCGGTCAACGCTGCCTTCCTGAGTGTATTATTGAACGACATAGTGGTCGAACACCCGGAGTTATGGTCTGGGGTGCGATTTCGTATCATGGACGATCCAATTTGATACGAATTGAGGGTAATCTCAATAGCAACAGGTACGTCCGTTAAGTGCTACAGCCCGAAGTCGTTCCTTTCCTTCAAGGCATCCCTGGAGCTATCTTTCAGCAGGATAATGCACGCCCACATGTTGCGCGGACTGTTCGAGACTTCTGTTCAGCACAACGCATGCAACTTCTTCCTTGGCCTGCTTATTCACCGGATATGTCGCCTATTGAGCACGTGTGGGATATGGTTGGTCGGCGTCTCGCTCGTGATCCGCGTCCTGCAGTTTCCAAAGACGAACTTTGGTTGCGCATACAAGCGATATGGAATTCTCTTCCTCAAGCAGATATTCAACATCTGTTTGACTCCATGCCACGTCGTATAGCAGCACTTATTGCAGCGCATGGTGGCTGCACCAAATACTGATTTCGGACGCTTAATTTGTTTCTTTTGTTTTGAAAATTTCATCATTTATTTGTATCAGTACAAGTCGTTTCTGCATTAAATTTCATTTGATTCTGATGATTCTTTCATGGTGTTGCATTTTCTACAAACAGCAGTATAGAAATTCTTGTTCAGACTCCGAAAAACTGTATGTGGACGAGCAGTAACATGCAGAAAAATTGTTCCTAGAAGATAATTTAGGAATGGTACCCCGTGGATTCGAAAAAATGTCATCAAAGTAACGTTGGCATGTACAGGTTCCACGTACAATAATTAGAGAGGACCGACAACCATAAGCTATGCACTCTCCAGACCATTACCCCTGTTGTGCTAGCAATGTGTCACACGATAGCGTGGGTAGAATTGTATCGTTCACCAGGGTACCTCCCCACCCATATGCAACTATCATCTATCCCTGAAACGAAGCGGATTCATAGTTAAACTCGACATTTTGCCAATCTGTGGCATTAAACGTTGCTCTGGTGTCTTAACACCACTACAGACGGAGTCCCCGATATTTCGGTGTTAAAAGCAATACACTAAAATGGCTCTTGGATTATGGATTTGATTCCGCAAGGCATCTGGAAATGGTTTTTGGAACAACTGGCAGCATAACATCTGATTTTACCATGAATTAAATCTCTGTGGTATCCACTAGAGCCTTGCCGTATTATTCTCTCGACTCGTCGTCTTCCTAGTCGTTCCAGACCCGGTTATCCATACGTGGGTACCATCCTGTGTCCTCCTCTTCCACATATTCTGATGGCACACTCTGAATGATCGATCTGGTGAGCAACACGGGATGTCGACTAGCCTACGTTTTTCATGCCGATTATCAGACCTTTCTGAAACTAGCTTAACTGTGCGAAATGTCTTTTCACTCGTCTGCTGGCATTCTTCACTTACTGAAGTCCTTCTAGTGTCGTAATGTGATCGTTACGTTTATGAATCTTCCACTATTCACCGATTTATATACGACCTACTTCCTGATTACTGTGACACTGCAAGGTGAGTCGTTGTGAGCACTTGATTGGTTGAGAGTGAATTTGGATCATTTTCATATCGGACATCTTTCAACCACTTTCAAAGTTTCCCTATTGTAGCTCGCTTCCTTCTTGGTGCGCTATTTTTAATGCTTATAGTGTATTAATGTTTATTTGTATTTGCTTGCAGTTTATATTATCATACAATATTATGGCTGCATATACTCCTATAATGTATGCAATTAAGTAAATTAGTTATTTTAATTTGACTTCTTTATTTCTTATATTATTTACTTTTAGGTTTATAGATGTCATAAATGTATATTGTCTAGTTTTCATATTTTAATTTTATTTTTTATATAAATTAATTCATATTTCTTAGGGTTTTTTTTGTACATTTTAGGGGGTTTTTTTTGTTAGTTTTCCTTCTTTATAATATTCAAGCTTTAATATATTTAATCTATGTTTTCTTTTTTTGTTTTTGTGTATTCTTTTGTGTGTGTGAATTTATAATTTTTTATAATTCCGGTTTTATGCTGAACACTTTTTTGTATTGCTTAAGTATTTTTTGGGGTTTTTTAAAATTTAATTACTTTTTAATGTTGTCTTAATGTTCTTTTAATTTTTTTGCATTTAATTTGTAATAACATTAATTTTTTAAGAATTTAGATATTTTTGTAAATTTGTATAATCTTTCCTTTACTAGTGTAATGAAAATTAGTTTTTTTTTTAATTAAAATAAAATAAGTTATTATTTTGTATTAACTATTTTTATACTTTTTATGAAATAGGGTTACTTGGATTCTAATTTTAGTGACCGGTAATTAAGTTATTATGTTTAATGAACTTATACTCAGTTTTATGCACTATTAAATTGTTTTTAAAATTTTTAATAAATTACCGTATCTACTTTATTTTGCATTTTTAAGTTTATTTTTATTTGTGACAGGTAGATAATTCGTATTACATTAGGATTTAAGAGTTGGTGTTGGTTAATCTGGGTAATCAGTCAAGAAATTCATTCATTTATTTTTGTGAAATAAAATGTCTGCTTTCTTGACATTTTGAAGATTAGAAATCTATAGTTTGAATTATATGAGAGATCAATTTGAGAACTGTTTTTTTTTTCACACTTTATAGTTTTCGAAAGTTATATGTTTTTATGGTTAGTTTAGATTTGCACTGTTTAAGTAAGAGCTTTGCATACAATTCAATTTCTAACTTATGTTGTTATAGCTTAATTTTTAATAATGGTTGATTGATTTGATTGAGGTACATGGTATAGGTAGTACTGAAAAATATTGCATTGATAAATTTGGTAGGATAGAGGTAACATGGGGAAGGTAAAGATAATGGTAGTTATATGGTTGTACTTACAATTGTGATGTAAGTCATAAGTCAGCTAGAGCAGAGTTAATCTCTGAAAAACTGTTAGTTAAACAAGCTTATAGGAATTTTAGGAACAAAGATGCTCTGTATTCGTAAATATTAATATAAATATTTTAGTAATATTTGTTTATGTAATAAAATGAGTGATTTATAAGGATAGGGGTACACAGAATTTACATTACAATAATAAATTTAAAAATGTTAAATTAAATTACAATATTTGTAATAAAAAGAGGTGTAAAATTTGTAAAATGATTAATAATGAACAATTTAATATTAATTCCTCCTTCTTTTTTGCAAAAATTATTACTGTGTTTACTTACTTAAATATAAAATATGTTATAGTAAATGTATATGTCAAGCTTAGTAAATATATATGTAAGATTAATATACGTGTGACAATGAACATAGGATTAATAGTAATAACTATAGGGATACGAAAATTACAAAAACTTTGAAATAATACACTTTAATACTCACATATCCGAAACCGTAGAATTAATTATTATTTAGGTAATGCCTAGCACTAAAAGAAAGTTATATAAAAAAAAACTATTTTATTAGGATATTCAGTACTATATGCCCATATGGTGTTAAAGTTTGGTGCTTTAGTAAAAATATAATTCAAATTTTTAAGCAAAATGACAATAAAGATTATTTTTATGGCGCCTATAGCCTTAATATGGTCAATATTTCTATTAAACTTAATAATAATAGTAAATCCAGAAGAAGAGATAGCAAAAGAAAAGGTAGAAAAGGTATTTACATGGTTATTATTAAAGAAAAAAATTAAGCTTTAAATTATTAATTTGAAAAAGAAATCAATATTAAAGGTATTAATACTTCTTTTTTGATATGAAGAAAAGAGAAATTTAAATGTTAAGGGATTTGTTAATATTAAAAAGGAAATAGATATTACTCGTAAATTTTAACAAATTACTTCATAAACAAAGTTATTAATAGAGATGGAGAAATTAAAAATAGATTTCTGGCTTTTTATGTAAGTAAAATAATATAAATATTGTAAAATTTCTTCATGTCTTTTTAATTCTTAAATTTCATTAAGCACCTATTAAATTTAGAACTATGATTAATGATTTTAATACTTACATTACTAAAACTGGTAAAACCATACAAAAACTTTTACAAGAAACTATTGATGTTTTTGATCAGATAGTTATTATTAAAAATAGATATAAATTTATTAATTACATTAAAAATAGAGAGATCTGAGGCTTTGAAGATTTGGTTAACTCAATAGATATAAAGGATTTAAATAATGTTCTGGTTAATTTTTTTAAAAAAACTGATTAATATTTCTATATCTTAAAAGAAATTTTAATTTCTTATCAATCTCGTTTTGATAGAAAATTTTATTTTTATAATAATAAAAAAAATTAAGCAACTTAAAGAAATACCACAGGACGGACCAGCGAGTAATAGTCTTGCTAATATTTACTCACATTTTTATGAACATAATTTTATAAACAACAGCAAATTCCCTTTGTTTAAATATAAGATGAACTTATAATTTTTGAAAATAAATTTAACCAAGATTTTAAATCAGATTTATCATTTTATTTATCATATCAGATATATTATTCTCATATAAATATGATTTAAACTTAATGTAAATTATTATGAAACAAATTATTTAGATATTAGCTTGAAAGTTGTAGATAAAAAGGAATAATAACAGTATTTTTGACAAGAAATATAACTATTTTTTTCAATTAATAGAGTTCATTTCTTTGATAGCATTTTCAGTATAAGTATTTATAGAAATATATTATTTGATCATATTCTTCTAAATATTAAATCAGTTAATGTTCCTTTAAATTTTCAAAGTAATATAAATAAATTCTTTCATGTTTGTGTTAAAGCTGATCACCTAATTAATTCTTAGGAATAACTTTGAAATATAAAGTTGTAAAATAAGTTAATATTTAAAATCATAAAAAAAAGAATAGTTATCCTTTTGTATTTAATTTCTATTTGTTCTTTTTTACTTTTATTTTAAAATATTTTTCTAATAATCTTCGTTAAAATTTTTCATAAATTTTACTAGATGTTTCCTTCTTAATTCTAATTTTGAATCATACTGTCGTTATGTTTAATAATTTCAGTGTATGGCAGAAAGAAAAAATCTTGGATTTCATTTGTGTAATTTATGTTGCTTAAAGTTGAGAGGTTTTATTTTAGTTTTATTTATTAAATTTAATTACATTTTTGTATTAGAGTTAGTTTTTTTAAGTGCAGTTTTCATTGAATTTATGCTTAAATTAGAGGTTTTCTGTTACTTTTCCTTTTGTTTCTTCATTTTTATTTACTGTGTTATGTCATCTAAAACAGTGAAAAAGCGGTGTCTTTTGTTTTATAGAGCTATTACTTATATTGACGTTTTGGCCATTAAAACCTGTTTTAGAAAAGTGCCTCTATCCTAATCTTGAGGTAATACTTCATAGAAAAATTTTCCTTTAATTCCTTTTTAAAGGATTTTCATTTTCTAGTCCTCTATTGCTATTTTACTAATATATATATATATATATATATATATATATATATATATATATATATATATATATATATATATATATATATTGTTTACTTTTTTAAATAAGTTTCTTTATTTTTTTTTAGATTTCATAGTTAATAATACTTTAGGATTTTTTTTAAGCTTTCAAAATTTTTTTAATGCTTAATACTAAATTTTACATTTACTTTGATTCTCTTTGTATTTTATAATGTATTGATGTTCATTTGCATTTATGTTTGCACTTTATATATATATATATATTAAATTAATTAGCATTTTCGTCTTCAAATATGAAACCTCTTTATAACTATATATAATGTATTTAATACTATATAAACTTCATGATTGTGAGACAATTCTAATTTATGAAATTCGTTATAGTCATAACGCAAATAAAACTTGAAGGTTTTCAAATTATACCTTTTTTAGTTTTATATGTATGAGTAGTAAATTAGAGTAAACGGGTCTTAAGAGGCGAAATGAAACGTTAAGGTTTCAAACGTGATCCCACTTATCTTTAGATTTCTCCCAAAGCTTTGCAATGGCTATCACAGATGCGATACTATTGCAATCGATGCAGAGGATGCTAAATTAACGACAATTAGCTTAGGTATTCTATCGCAGGTTAATCAATCATAAATTTTCAGAGAATGGTCGACTGCATGACTGAATATCTACACGCAAACAGCTTATAGTTCGGTTTAACATAATGTTAGATCGGACACTAACTAGTTCAGCATATGATTAGTTCCTTACGTTCTATGGGGTATTAATCATTGTGCTTCAACATTTACGCTCACTTTGTGTGCGACAGCAGCATGGTTTTAATCACTTGCTGGCATGATGTTTATAATGGCTTTTAATTATGTATATGTATATTTGAAAGGGATTTATAGCCATATAAACATACAGAGAGCCAATTTGAAATGAGTAATAAACTGTTAAATGATAAGAATCTGCAGAATCTGTATATTAAACAAATATCGATAGCACCATTCCATATGTTCTAAATACCTTTTAAAACTATCTTCAGAAAAATCGCTTTGAAATAATTTTTACTTGTAATATTACGTCATAACACTATATAAAGTAATTCAGTTTACTTAAATTATATTTATGTAAATTGATAAGTATATTTATGTAAATTAGAAATTACATTTATATTTTTAAAATTAGTAATAGCATAGAACATTTGTAAATAAGAGCTGAAAGTCTTTTCTAGTTGTAAATTAATACAATTATGAAATGTCAAATATAACTAGGATTGCTTTACTTAAGACATTGAAAGATATTTCTGATATTTTAAAATGTATTGCTTAGAAAAAAATCATATTTTTAAAAATTTTTGAAAAATGAAAAATCTAATCCTCCATATTTCAAATTTGCGCAGAATTTGATCTTCTAGATTCAGTTTTAGTTTTATAGCTAATAAAAGGTTTATAGATAAAGATAAAACAAAAGTTGGAAGATTAATACGAAATCAAAATATCTTTGAATATTCTTTGTGATTTGTGAAAGTATGGGTAAAAATTTACTATAAATTTTAGGTTTCAATTTTTTTCCATATTTGAGGCAACTAAAATACGGCAATTAAAAGCAAAATAAAACATAATTCTGATTTCGTTTTCTGAGAAATTTATTTCACACAATTTAAGTACATTTATATGCTGTCTACTTACGAAATATATTGAAATTGTTGTAGTAAAATCGTCAATTTTTAAAAAAATTTCAAGTGTTTCAAAAAAATTTCAAAAGACCACATATAAGTTAAAAATTATTCATGAACTTTATTTAACTAATACAAATCAAATATTTGAAAATAATTGTTTAAAATAATACATATTAAATACAAGTATAAGGTTTTTCAAATAGTCAGTAACGAAAAATTTATTTTACGAAATCGTTTGGAATAAGTGTCTAGCGATTAAATAAAAATTTTTTTAATAAATTATCAATCGAATTATCTTACATTTTAAGCACTTGTATAGGAAAAGTTTATACAATTTTAAAGTTATTTTAATTTTTTATACCTAAATAATATTAATTAAATTAGTTAAACTAAATACCTTTAAATAATTCAAATATATATTGTTGTTAATTAAGATTATACTTTTGAGAAGGGCACAATGAAGTAAACAGGCTTCAAAAATACTTTATGATATAAAAGCAAACAAAATTATATTCAACGCTTTGATAAGTCATGAAACAAAGAATTTAATATTAGTTAAATTCCTTCTTTAAATTATAGCTAATAAAGAACAAAATTCACTTGAAATACAATCTTATACAAAAAAAAAAATACCTGCTCAGTATGAAGAAATAGGAAGTCACATTTCTGGATGAGTTGATAAGTAAGCAATACATACACTCAAGTGCCAAAAGAGCCGTTTCATTAATATGCGAATATATAGTTGGCAGTAGTATTGCGTAAGAAATTCATAAATGCTCAGTGCATTGTCAAGACATTCATTTATACTCCAGGATGACAATGCACCATATCACGTGGCCAATTTCATATGTGATTGCCTTGAGAAATATTCTGGGTAATTCCAGCGAATGATGGGGCTACCTACATTGCCAGACATGAATCCCATCGAACACATATGGAACATGGCCGAAAGGTCATTCGCTTACAAAATACTGCATTGGCAGCCCTTTCGCAATTATGAATGGCTGTAGAGGCTGAATAAATATTCAGGAGTTTCTGATGGCTAGTTGAGTCAGTGCAAGGTCGACTTGCTGAACTTTGTTGGGCAAAAGGAAATACCACATAATATTTAGATGCATCCCATGGATTTGGGTACTTCAGTGTATGAATGGAATATAAAAGTAGCAAAATAAAAAGAATTTACTGATGGATGATAAAGTTTTAAAAAATTTAATTTTTAACTTTCAAATTGTTATAAAATAATTAATGACATTTCCATTATTTGTATAAACAGTATACAACATATGTAAGGCGCATACACTTACTACCTTGGTCAGAAATATAAAATATATATTTACAAAGATCTTACGCTCATTAAAAATATTTATTCATAATGAAATGAAAATAAATTCTTATCTTATTAAATTTTTATCTTGTGTGATAAATTTAATATTCCTTCAAAATGTATCATTTTCTTTTTCCTTGATGTGATAGATATAATATTTATGAGCCTGCATAGAATTAATCTACCAATAAGATATTTGCAGTAACCATAATTAGTCTCATTTTTAATAATTATAGAAATGTTACATAAAATGGGTCGTTGTAACTTGAAATCATTGTTCTAAAACCACAACTTCTTGGTTTCGTAATTTAAATATAACTGTCAATTATAGAAAAATTTCTTTATATACATACATACATACATATACACACACACACACATATATATATATATATATATATATATATACTGGTGTGCAAAACTAAAGCAACCTTTTTTTTTTTTTTGCCATAACTCCGCAATAAATCGTTTGAGAAACAAGAAATTCAGAAATGAGAGACAGCATTTTGTACTTAGACACTTAGACGATGACGAAAGCACTGTTGCACGAACATGAATACAATACATATAGTATGAAATTAAACAAAAAAGTCTTTATTGAACTAATAGTATCGTAATACATGATTGTCCGCCCGAGAGGAAGAACAAGCAGATGTTCCTTAGTATGGGATAGTTAAGTAGTCTTGAGATGCGAACGCCGACCACACGCACGCATTTTGCTTAGACTCAAGCATTTTTTTTTGCTCACATTCACTCATTTTGCTGAGATGTTTTGTTCCTGACATTTGCATATGTATCACCTTTCTACTGAATTGCGTGTTCATGGTACTGATCGCAATAACCCTTTTTCTGCATTTCCATGGCTATCTGCTTAAATTTTACATTATTTCTTAAGTTTTGCTCATTCGTATATATAAATATATATATATATATATACTGCACTATTTTTAACCGGAGAAGATTTAAGTTATTTTACGTTATGTCTTAAGACATTCATGATATTATTGTTAGTTTCTAAATAGATCCCATTTTAAAAATTGTTATATTAAATACAAAACAGTGCTTTTTGAGTTTTCAAATAAATATTTTTTTTTATTTCAGAACGCGATATAATTACTTATAATTTGACAGAAAAGCTCAAGCAACAAAACAAATACATGATTTGAAGGATAAACGAGGATATATTTATTCTTAAATATAGGTTAATTGTGAGCCTGTTGTAATTAAAAACAGATTTATGCTGTCAAATATTGCCTTTCGTATTTCAAAACAATTGTCATAACTTGTTTCCTAGAAAAGAAAATTAATTTTTTCTCCCACACATATAAATTATTGGAATATTATTTTTACTGTGGACAAGCTCAAAAAATGAAATATAAATTTAAATTATAATATCATAGATATTGAAATAACAAAACACAATCCTAGAAACAAAAAAAAATTATATAATATTTTTAATGTTAAAATATTTTGTTTTCGTAACTCCATTTTAAAACCTTTAAACTTCATTGAATAGAAATATTTTAGATGAATAGGCTAATTTATTAAACAGAAAGAAAATTATAATGTGCGCAGCAACTTAAATCCAATAATTTAAATACACAAATTACGTATGATACGACTTCAAACAGTTAGATGTATTCAGACAAGTCAGAATAATTCAGGATCCATAACAGAGCACTCCTGCTTTCTATGCATGCAGAAACTGCGTAAATGCATATATACTAGTGTATATAATAAATACATATGCAACACTATAATAAAATATTTATACATTTCCGCATCAATGCAAATGCAATGTGTTACAATACGATGCATATACAATGTGTTTAAAGCATACTGATCTCTATTCTGATAACTCAATTGCTATTACATGTTATAATCCGGAGCTACATCTACTGTCAATTCTATTTCAATGTACGTACTTACGACAGGTAAAAACTCTTGGAAAGTTTAAAATACTAGCTTGAAAAGCGAAAAATATTAATGTTCTATTTTCCCCATATATTTTGTTTTATTTTGCATTGTTTATATGATAGCTTGTGCTAAAATGTCGTTTTTGAAAACGTGATTTTAAAATTTGTTGCTTTAATAAAGCTCACATAATTACTCCAAATTTCCGAAGAGGCTTCATAAGTAATATGAAACAAATTTCGTAAAGATTCAGATTATTACTTTGTATTAAGGTTTATATTTATTAACAAATGAAATCATTAAGAACTTTGATTATACAGTGAAGCTCAAAAATTTATTTAATTCGTTTGATGAATGAAAATATTCATCACTCAATACAGAAAGATTTTAACAACTCAGTAGCAGATGTTTAAAAATAAATTTACTGCTTTCATAAATTTTAATTTTCATAAAACTTTTGTGAGTAACCTCAAATAAGATGTATAATACTTAATGAATCAAATTAGTTATTTTCTTTTAATTATTTTAAGCAAATGATCATTCTTTTAGAGTCTAAAATTTTCTGTTGTTACATTAACATTACCATAAAATTTAATTCCAATGAAGAAAGCTGTATAAAACAAAATTATCAGAATTAGCGTCATATTTTGATTAAATATTACTAAGCCAATAAACGTAAAAACACATTAGAATAGTATTTTACTAAATTCCGAATTTCCTTTCCTTTTACGTGCATTTTGAAGGATTTCGGGACCAAAAAAATAATACGTTTTAATTTTTTGCGCGCATCACAAGAAAAGAAATTTTTTTTAATTACCTGAAAAATACATTATCATAGTGTTAATCGTGGTTAAAAAATTATCGAAAAATAAATACCTTAATGATGAAAAGTATTATAAATATAACGAATTTTCCGAATTAAAAAAAAATTAATTGCGATTACGCGAATAAGAAACGATTATATTGAAAATTCAGTAACGATATTTTTCACAATAAAATTAAATAACAAATCTTGAGTCTATAAATTACTGATTAACACTATTTGGTTCGTAAGTAAAAATTCAGCATATCCCATCTGTAAAACCTTGTTTCTTATTGTGCCATTGCTTTGTCAGGAAAAGTAAATTAAAATGATCCCAGCTGAAACAGAAAACAAGCTCTGTGTCAAACATCATTAATTTCCCTTTCCGAGGCTTTTATTATGAATTAAATATTGTGAAAAATGGACGATGGAATTCAACTAGATAAGATAAACTCTTATCACACACTAATTTTTTCTACTTGAGAGCAAGCTCCATTAATATGTTTTTTCAGTAATTAAAGTGTACTATTTTTTTTTTCATTCCCATAATAAGTTACCACAAAACTCAGAAATTTTCCATAAAATTATTGGAAGATTCGGAAAAAAAATTTCTGCTTTATTTCATATTTTGAATGTATAGGTTGGAAATCATAATAAATTTTAAGAGAGGCTAATCGGATCACATATTATGCGACAAAAGATACATACATGAGAAAATCAGACTAATAATATTACCTTATTAATGAAAGTAAAAAGAATATTGATAAAAGAAATTACGATGATGTCATTTGAATGCAGCATATGCCGACTTTCATTGACGGTATCTTACTTTTTTTCGTATGTGCTCATTTTATATATATATGTGTGTATGTATGTATGTATGTATGTATGTATGTGTGTGTGTGTGTGTGTGTGTATGTATGTATGTGTGTGTGTGTGTATGTGTGTATATGTATGTGTGTATATGTATGTGTGTATATGTATGTATGTATATGTATGTGTGTATATGTATGTATGTATATATGTATATATATGTATAAATATATATGTATATATATAACACATCAATCAATAACTCCCGAGACTAACCCAGAGATGGCGCTCGAAGTAAACCAATAACCAAGTCTTTCTAGAGTACTAACCTTTGCTTGAAACGTGTCAAAATTTTAA
>BMAW01001340.1:145874-233070 GCA_019974015.1 Nephila pilipes | reverse complement strand
TTAAAATTTTGACACGTTTCAAGCAAAGGTTAGTACTCTAGAAAGACCTGGTTACTGGTTTACTACGAGCGCCATCTCTGGGTTAGTCTCGGAACTTATTGATCCATGTGTTATATATATATATATATATTAATCCTTAGAGCTAGATAAAAGTTTCAAGATTTTGAAAACAAATAACCAGTGATATTTCATTTCCTCACTATGTACTCTATTTTTAATATTTGGAATAAAAAAAAAGTTGATACAATATATTTTGAACTTTTTAATTGTCTGTTGAAGAAGCAAACAGACAAAAAACTAATTAATCGACAGGAATTCTATGATTACTAAGAAAATTGTATTTAAATTGCCCTTGAAGATTTGTAATTAAGGATTGATATTCACCTAAATAATTATCTATATCATCAATATTCAGTTACATATTTAAGCAGCATCCTTTTTAATTAATAATACACTTGAATATGCAGGATACGGTAAAGGATTTATCCGTTCATGATTTATTCATTTCCAAGGCTTTGGAAAGAGATTTGTATTAATTAACATGGTGCGGATCCTGCTTTAGCTTTCTAAAGAATTATTAAAATACTTTATTATTTAAAATTTATAAATTTAAAGTAGAAATACTTGGTAGATGAAAATTACTTTTTGAAAAAAAATATTTGAGTCCTCTCTTGAATTTATAACATAACTGTTTCCAGAGTTCGTACTTTTGATCTATGTTACAAGGATGACAACTGATTTGGTACATCATTATATTCTTATCTTTTCTCAAGTTAGGACTGAATGAGGAGAGATGACTTTGAGTAAACATTTTTCCCCAAATCGGATTTTTTGAAGAACCAGGATTCAAGCCCGTGACTCTAAAGATATATTGTCGTTAGTGAAGTTCACAATCATAACCCTTACACTTCTCATGCAAATTTAATTAAAGTTAGTTTCAATCTTTACAATATAACTTTAAGTAAGTATATACTTCCTGCAGATATCCCCTGTGTACACAATAGGAACAGCGGACTTCCATTAAATCTCTATCTGGTGCATTAGTTATCAATGTGAATTGCTTATTGTATAAATCGTAAATATAATTAGTAGTTAAATAGTAATTTTTTATATCAGATCCTTAAGCAGTAATGCAGTAATTTGTTTAGTTTCAGGGAGAATCCTTAAAGTGTGTCCTTTTGAGAGTGTATCGAACTTACATGTGAATTCATTTAAATTTTTTTTGTCTTAATTTTCGTAGCTTACTTATTGTTACATCTCCAGATAAAGAAAATTTTCACACACAAAATTTCCACAAAATTTCTTGTTTTGTTCTTAAAGTATTTATACTGAAAAATTCTAAGTATTATTCACAGTTTCTTTCAAAATAATGAGAATAATTTTAATTCGGATAAAAAAGTTTCTTAAAAAAACGTAAATATTTTATTATATCGGAAATTAAAAAAAAGAAAGCTGCTCAGATTTTGTAAATAAATGTTTCAAATTATTGAATTTTTGAAAGTTAAAAATATTCTATAGCCATCTGTTAAGGCAAAACCAGAACAAAAATAAGTATAACCTTGACATGTTTAAGGAAAACAATGAAATATTGATACTCTCTAAGAAAAGCAATTATACTACTTCTTTTTATAACTTACCCTATTTCTTATTGTCTACAGCGTTAGTTTCTCACTGTCATCCTAGAGTGTATTTGATCACTGTTTGAACTAAAAATTTAAATCTAGTAAAGTGTACAACATCTATGTTATAATGGTGTCCTAAATCAATATAAACTTTGATCAAATACCTAAGAAGTGCCACCAATTCATCGTGTGTTAACCACAAATACAGGCTGTGGTCGCTCGCCCATTTTCTCATGACTTACAGCTTTCACATAAGAACAGCGTAGTCGATATTAAATGTATTAAGGTTGGTAATAAGTCGCGGAAAAGGTCTAGATAAGAGTCCTCCCAAACAATCAGGCAGTTCATTAAGAATGCATTAGGGTAGAAAATGTAAAACAGCCTCTGTTAAGAATCATGACAATCAGAAAAAGAAAACTGAACCAACAATGACCGGGGAAAAAACAGTACCGGGGGAAGTTCAAAGCAGAGAAAGTGGCAGTCAATTTACGACTAGAGACGCGAACGCAGTCTTCCAATTCCACAAGAAATGCATGACAGTAAGTTCTCCTTTGTTTGCGCTCTGCTTTGTGAGACAATAAGTTTTGTTTGAAAACTGCACTGGGTAAGGTTTTTATAAAAGGTTTTGTCCGTTCTTTGGTCTTGGATCTGATAGATGTCTTCACTTATTCCGGTTCACAAGGTACTACATAAAGTTATCGAAAGAAAGAAGCAAAATTAAATAAAATCACGGATTTTATAATATGATAGTCGATTCAGCAACTTTGTTGAATTTTCTTAAGCAAAGGAAAGAGAAATTTTCTAACAAAAGAGTTTCTTTGTTAAGCTAACTTAGTTTTTAAAATTTAATTTGGAATAAATAAATCGTTAGGAAGCCGAAATAAAAAGCAAACAGCTATTTATAAAAGTATTCAGGCTCGAAGATCTTGTAGAAGTAAGCGGCAATATTGTTTGAAGGCATTTGTTTCTGCTTCCTCTGAACTCGTAACATTTTGTTTTATACAAATAAATAAAGCGTGAAAAGTTTTCTTTAAACTAAATTTTCTCATTGCTTCTCTTATCCAAAGTTTATTTTAAGATGCTCGTTTAACTAACAAGCATTTACTTGCAATAGATACCGGAATATGCTTCTAAAACTACGTTATATCAAAATAAATCTCAAAACTATAACAAAAACTGTATGGTTCTTAGAGAAATATCATATTCAGAATTTAAAAGTTGAGTTCCGATAACAAAATAAAAGAAATCAGCTTTGAGAAGCCATAAGAATATTTTAAAAGGAAACCCAATGTTTTTTTTACCTAAAAGATTTGGAAACTTCTATATTTGTACGTTTCTACATTTACTCGAAAATATAATTAGAATTTTTGCTCATTTTATTTCTTCTAATCCATACAACTAAAATACATATAATTATATATATATATATATATATATAAAACACAACTTCTTACAGTCTTACTCATATTGGAACCATACTCAATTCAATATATGAATTTTTTTTTATCCATGCTTAATTTACGAGAGCTTTGCTGATGGAATCACATATTACCTTTATATTTGAACATATTTCCTGATTAGGCTTTGGAGTTTGTATATCTTAAAGAATTATTGATAATGACATCCAAATTTATCAACATGTTATTGTGGTACGTAATATTTAATATATTTTATTATTTCGTGATCTGATGAAAAAAAAATTAATTTTTTTTTACTTTTCCATGCCTAGTATGAGACGATAAAATATACAATTAGCTACACATTTTTAAAATTTTAGCAGACTATGAATGGATTTAATGTCAGAAAATTAGTTGTTTTCATCTAGCTTCAAATAATTCCGTTAATATTTGTCTTACTGTTATGTTTATCTACTCAAAAGATTCAGGGTTTTATTGTAGGACAGTATATTATTTAATCTGATAGAATTCTATAAAACCAGATAAAAATGCTATTCATACAATAGATTATTGATTGATTATTCATTTTGCGTACATTATTTAAGAAAACATAGAGTATTGTAATGCAAAATTCCAAAAACAATTCATACAAAATAAAATATTTGATGGAAAACAATTTATAATCCCGATCATTTGTCACTAAGTAGCATTCAAATTTATATAAGCAGTGAATAAGTAAATATTAATATTCCTTATTTTCCGAATATTGTTTCATATATTTAAATTATTAAAATAATTAACTAAATATTATTTACTATACACTGTAAATTTCGTTATTCAGTTTTTCGTATTTCTCAATAAGATATGCAGATATTTTATTCTGAATTTCAAATCAGCAAAACTAAATTCACGCAGTTTAGTAATCATACAAATACATTCTGTATCTCAAAAGTTATTCGTCCGTTACACATTTAAGTTTATAATATACTATGAATGCACAGAGATCTATTTTCATATATGTTCTCTTTCAAACAGACACACCGCATTGGTTGAAAACAAGAAATAGCTGGTAATTGTAAAGAGTTCCCTCCAAAAATTGATATTCTTCTCATCGCCTAACGAAGAAAATTACGTTCAGTGGAAGTCGATAAGAAAAAGAGACGAGAAAAACAGATCAATGGGAAAAGACCGGGAAAGTTTACAAACTCTTCCATCGACCCTGAATCTTGTTACCAAACTAAGGCAGTTTCTTGTTACTATGTAATCACATTTTGTTCTTCTTCCATCATGGTCGCCTCAAAAAATGCAATGTCTTCATCTTTTTCATCCAATTCGGACGCGTGAACTCTAAGAAATGACAGAAGGGGTAACACACGCACCATTGTTAGGAGCATATATAAAAATATCATACGGAACATAAACATACAAAAGCTCTTGTTTTATGCTTCTCTTACTACATGTAGAAAAATCCTTGATTACTAGTTGTAATGACTGCAATTAGTAATTAATATCTCCGTTTGTAAAACAGTTTGTTACAAAACTCATAGGAAAACTAAACCTGAATATAAAAGTATGCGCATAACAGTGAACTGATTTTTAGCTTCTTTCAATAAACATAAAATAAGAAGTAAAATAATATAGATATAAAAAAAAAAACTGTCTGAAAAATGAAAAATCTTTTAACTGAAAAATAAAAGCATTCGATTTCTGGCCATTTTTACTAAATACTTTCAAACATTGATCATCATAATTAAACTATAGTGTATCCTTATGTGAATGAAAATTAGTATAATGTAGATCTATAAAATTTAAGTTTTTTTATTATAGTTTAAAGAATAAGAAAATATAATCTAAGATACTTCGCAATTGAAATATACATATATACACACATGTGCGAACGTGATTGTTACGTGTGCACATACGTGTATATATATGAAAGCTTGTCCAACATCTACAATATTACACCCTGCTTTTATTCCACGCGTATATTATCAAACATGTCATTAATCATTCTATTCGCTGTAGTTTTATAAACTTCTTTACCCCGAAATAAGAAAAAACTAATTGTGAGATTTATCAGTTCTTTATAATTTGGAATTATAATAAACTTCGTATTCTGTGAAACAAGATACAGTAATCTCTAAAATTAAGTACACGTAATATACTGGAAGAAGGAATTTATATTTCAACGTTATGAAGATGAATTAGAATTTTTAAAATAATCAGACTTTAAACAAATTATGACAACTAAATCAAATTATATATATTTAATTTGATATTCCAAATTATTCTATAATTTATGAAATCAATCGCTCTAAAATCTACTGAATCTGCATTTCCCATGATAGCAGAGCTGTAGGGTGGATTATTTTGAGATTATTCGGCTTCAGCTAAGGTCCCTGAAGAATTCCTTCATCCTATACCAAGTGATTAACACATGAACTAAAGAAATCCTTACATATAAGTACGAAACAAAGCGAAACGCTCTCTCTTTTGCTCCAGCCATGAAGGTAGACATTACGCTGATGATCTTCTCAAACTGTATATAAAATGGCCTCTCTCTCATCAAAATGAATAAATAGACTTTATTAAGAATTGATGTAGTTATGGCAGCTATGATTTCTGATATCCTTGATACTCAGTCATCAAAGAACACTTTATCACCATATTACAACTATGAATTCGAATGTCCCATTTTTATACGTCCATTAAATTTGGTACACATACATATTGGTCAAAGGTTACCATTGTTATTTTTATCACACTTTACTTGCTTAATTTTATCTATAACCTCACATATAATAACATTCACATAAACAGCTGAGATTTTTATTTTAATGTGAATACGTTCTCATAAATAGAAAATTTAGAAATTCTGAAAAAATTGTAAAATGATTTTGTGAAGATGCGATAAAGTTGTGTGACCATCTTAATAAATAAATTTTTAATAATCAAGGATATTTATTACATTGTTTTCTACTTAAGAATTTTTCACGAAAGCTCTTTCTGATTAAAGAAGAAAATTAATTATATTTTTTTGATAATATATAAGAATCTTAATTTTATAATTTAAACTTTTTCTAATTATTCTTCTAAAAATAGCTATTCGCCGCAACACTTCCTACAATGTATTCTTATTATATAATTAAACAAAATCGGAGCACCCACTTAATTTAGTTAGAAAGTTATTAAAGTTCTTAATTAAGATAACTTTAGTCGTTCCATAATCCTTTATTTTTATTAATTAGCAATATTTCGCAAGATAATCGTGGAACGTAATTAAGCTTCATTATTTTAACTGTTCGTAATGTGCTTGTAAATTCAAACTATTCCAAGGTGCGTGATTCTTTTTTGAATTAAGAAATTTATAAAACTTTTTTTTCAAACAAAACTAAAAGAATATTTTAAATATGAATAATCTTTCTCAGATTCTAATTTCAAAATAGATCATGTGAAATAAATTTTGAATGGTGTATTTGCCAAATGGTTATTTAAGCAAAATTGATATTAATTTTTTTAAATATATATTTAAAAATGGGAAGTTTAAAAATGAGAGATTACTGTAGAATGTGAATTCTAACTGTTCTTTAAATATTAAAACTTTTAATACTGTTTATCTTTTAAAGAATCGCTTTTGTTAAAAAAGTACCAGAAACTCTATTTAAATTATAAGGTCTTTGGATTGTACATTTAATCTAAGACAAAATCAAAACAGACCTGCGTAAGAATCAAAAAGTTATTTCTATTGTTATTATATTTTAAACAACAAATTAAATAGATTATACATGAAAAATAAAAAAAGTTAATCAACATTGATTTTTAAGAGAATTTTATTATATTTTTTTTAAATTCATGAATGTTCTTTAGTTTACAACAATTATTTCAGTCTGATTTTAGACCTTAAGTATTTAAAGATTTCCTTTTTCCGAAGAGATGAACAACTGTACATAAAAAAATCATCCTCTTAAACATTTTTTCGAGTAAAATCAAAACGTGAATATAGTTTCAATAGATGCAAATAAAGACAAAAATAATGACAAAAATAATGACTAAAATAATGACTAAAATAATGATTTTGAACTAAGTAACCTAATACTATGCTGCTTACTTGTTGTCAAAGAGTAATTCTTCCTTTGATCGGACAAGGTGAATCCTGAAAAATAAATTATATAATTTCACCAAACAGTAATGAGTATTTAAGGAAATTTAAAATTAAAAATACATTTTACATTCATTGTCATAAAATTAGCTCACCAAGAAAGGGTTGTCAGAATAAAAAGAAATCTTACATACGTAAGTACAACATTGACGTAAGTAATTAATTACAAAATCAAAGGAAAATGATTAATTATTGTACGAAAAATTACAAATGAATGGAGGTGTTAGTACCCTGTGTTGGGTAACCTCTAGTATGAATGCATAATGTTATACGGTCGGGCATTGATGCATGCAAGTCCTGTATGATGTCCTGCGATATCTTGTTCTACAATTGCTGTAAACGCGTCTTTAATTCGACCAAACTTTTAGGCTGTCCAACTTGCCATCCTAAATAATCCCAGATATGCTCGATCGGTGACAAATATGGGGATCGAATAGACCAGAGAAGGCTGGAAATGTAGGTCTGTGAAACCCTTGCTGGGTGTGGGCAAGGATTGTCCTGTTAAAAAATGGGGCTCTTGGGAGCCCTGCCATAATTGGCAATACAAGAGGCTGAAAAATGTCTCGAACGTACCTCTGGTCTGTCATGGTGCTATGGATCAATATTAGGGGTGGTTGTGTGTCATATGCGATGGTACTCCATACCATCACACCAGTTGTGGAAGCGGTGTAACGCAATACAGCGAAGACAGGATTGAGATGTTCACCACTAGGCCACTTAAACGATTGTCATCATTACCCAAATTGAATCTGTATTCGTCGCTAAAAATGGCCTGTTTCCATTCGGTTGAAGTCCAATCCCTTCGAGCGCAACACCACTCCAAACTGAGGTGACAGTGAGTGGGTGTCAATGGCAGTACATGAAATGGGCCCCTCGATAGCTACTGTCCTTCAGCCAAGCGCCTTGCGATGGTACGGACTGACGCAGAGGCCCAAAGTGAAGGTACTGGCTGTGTATGGATGGTGGACAATGAGACAGCGATATGCGTGCGTGTCGTATGATGTAACGGTCTTCTCGACTATTCGTCTGTCGAGGGTACCCTAGCCTGGTCGCCGTGTAACAGACCTCTTTCTTGTCCGTTGGTCCCAACACCTCTTCACAGTAAAGTCAAAACGGCCTAGGTGGCGAGTACTCGCCGAGCCGTCCACTTGGTTCCCATCATCCTTAGAATTCTTTCCCTCTCGAACTCTGATAGATGCTCATATTGTCTCCGATGGTGGCGTTATGCCATTTCTCATTAAAAAACATCTGTCCGTAGCAGATTAAATACTCGCAAACAAGCTCTACTTATCTATTTTACAATAAGAGGAGAACGAAGCTCAACACCCTCTGAGAGCATTACGCAATGCGCACTCATGCTGCACACATTTCTATTCATTTATATATTTGCCTGACACGTACCTTCATGCTAAATTTCGTAACAATCTCACTCTTACTTCTTGGTGAGCAATTTTTATGGCAATGAGTAAATCTTAAATAAATTCACTGTACAATATGTAATATTTAAAGGAATTTAACTGTAAAAAACATTCTACAGAAATAAATCTTATATATATTTACGATACAGTATGTAATATTTAAAGGAGTTTAACTGTAAAATATTGAATATATATACATACTATTTTTGGGTTAGACGGAAAAAGTATATTAAATAACCACATGTTTGTGTTTCTTCAAAGCAGTTTGGATTTCGTTTAATTACTATGTGTACTACTTCTTTAAAATATTTTTCTTAATTACTTTTCGTTATGTTCTGATTGAATAAATGATTACTATTGATTATTACTACTATTTATTCAATTAAACATGCATAATTTTTACATCTTGACAAAAATATGACGTGTCATGTCTTTTCTTTCTTGAATTTCCTATTCATAATTAATGGTTAAATTATGAAAGATTTTGCATCAAATAAAGTATAACATCAAGTCGCATTAAAATGATTAACTTCTATTCTTCTGCTGATAATGTTTGCAAAAGATATTTTGTGCAGTTGTACAATATTTCAACACTTAACGACTTTAAGACAGCGTTCCTACTCCAATAAACAGGAGATGATAAAGTGTAAAGAATCAATTTATTGAATACTACAAATATAAACACACTTTATCATAACTAATAAATGAAATCACATCAATGTTAATTCTATATTTGAAACATATATATACATTTTTAAATTTGACGCAAGTACATAATCAAGCAGCAAAGCTTCCATTGTGAAATCGGATCTAATGCTGTTCGACCATGTAATAACAAACAAAAGAAAAGGAATAGATCTCGTTACAATTGACTCTCGGTATAAATGGGAAAACTAACATGTTAAGAAAACTATCGAGAAGAAAATCAATTGAAAGAAGAAGGAACCCGAGATTTATAGTTCCGAGGCAATCGAACTTGGATTTCCATCGACCGCTGAGCCTTGTTCACAACCTGTAGAAATTTCTCTCAACTATAATTATATTTGCCAGGTTTTGCGCAAAAAGTACGAATAATTCGTTTCCTCGTACTTTTTTATTTACTAGCTTGCTTGCTTTTCGCTCTTTTCCTTCGTATCATCAATCGGATAATATTGTAAGAGAGATGAGGTCTGGATAGGGGATAGGGGAAACTTCATACATCTGTCCTCGAGGATTTTATTTTCTTTTGGGGGGACGCTTTTATTTTTATACGTGTATTTGTATTTTTTTGTACTTTTCATTTATTTATTTTTATAGTTTCTCACATTCCGTTTCCTTTTTTTCCCCTCCTTCACTCAGCGCCTTAACTCGAGAGTTTGAGACGAAAGTAAAATTTGATTTCTTGCTTCGGGGAAATTGACTGTCATGAGGTGACAAATTGCAGAAATTGCAGAAGTTTCACTGGCTGTATACATGACAGTGTATTTATCCTCTCACCATTCTTTACACGAGGGGGTCTAGGAGAGGAATTTATCTAGGGAAGATAGATTTTATTTCGCCTCCATTGCAAAGTGATGAATACTACAACAAATGAAGGTATACTTCGAATTTAGAGAGCAAATATTTTCGACTATGAAGACAAAAGAAATTAAATAAAAAAGCGTTGTTTAAAGATGAAGTAGAATACTGCCATCTGCTCTCTTTTTGCTTTACTTAGAATTGATACAGAAAGTTTAGCATGTATGAGTTAAGAATACACAACATAAATACACTGCATAAGTTATGCAGTTTTTATTATTTAATTGTGCTAAAATTATATAATATCTTATATTGTATGCATCATTTATAAAATTATATAATGTATTTGAAGGTAATACCACCATCCTTATTTCATACCGAAATTGCTATAGCTGTAATGAAGTTGAAAAATTTTAAAACATGTGACTATTAATGTAGTGTTTCCTCTTGAGATTTTATATATAAAGAATTTCGGTTCTCCCTTTAGATTTCCACTTTCAAATTCATTTTTTTCCAAAAACTTCTTTTTGCAGGTAATATGATCAGTGAAAGCGATAAGGTAATTGTTCTATTTTTCTAGATTGATCAATTTCTACCAAATTTTGCTTCACTTTAGCAAAAGGAGCATTAAAAAATGAAATAGAATTTAATGTTTTTATTTCTGTTTTAAATAATAAAAGAAGCCAAGTTCATTTTCTCTTGATTCCAACTCCCCTGAATCTTTTGTCTGTTTGGTGATATGAAGTCCAGACGATAAAAACAGAACATGAGAAAGAGTAGAATAAGGATATATATATATGAGTGTGTATGTATATATATATATATATGTGTGTGTGTGTATATATATATATGTATGTATATATATATATGTGTGTGTGCATATATATATATATATATGTACAGTGGTACCTCGACATATGAGTGCCCCAACATACGAGTTTTTCGAGATACGAGCCGGCGAGCGAGTGATTTTTTGCTTTGAGTTACGAGCGAAATTCGAGATACGAGTTCGGTTTAGCAGGTCGGCCGGTAGTAGCACGCGGACGCACCCATCATGGTCAGTGAATCAGTTAGCAGTGTGCTTCCGCTGTGATAAGTTGTGTAGTTGTGTTCGCGTTTTGTGTTGCGTTTACATTTACAGTTGTAGTTCATTTATTTTTATAACCATAGATCGGAAGAAAGTTTGTGAAAAGTTAAGTGCAAAGAAAAAGATGATGAGTATTGAATTAAAACGTGAAATTATAGAAAAACATTAGCAAGGTGACTGAGTTGTTGACAAGGTGTTCGAGTTGTTGAAGAAACAAACCTCCTTGGACATGTTTTTTTCTAAACGGCCTACAGGTGAAAGCGAGAAAAATGTAGCGAAAAAGGCGAAGACCAGTGAGGATATCTAATTTATTTCTTTACATTCTCTTTTTTTGTTTTTGTACAATAAATATTTGTTATTTATAAATACGTTTTTATTATTCAAAACCACATAACAAAAATAACTGGGGTGACATTTTGGGGGTTGGAACGGATTAATGGTAGTTCAATTGTTTTGTATAGGGAAATTTGCTTCGAGATACGAGTAATTCAAGATACGAGCAAGGTTGCGGAGCGAATTAAACTCGTATGTCGAGGTACCACTGTATATATATATATATATATGTGTGTGTGTGTGTGTTTGTGTGTGTGTGTTTGTGTGTGTTGTGTGTGTGTGTATATATATATTTACAGTAGAATCTCTCTAGAACGATATCCTCTACAACGATAATTATCTCTATTATGAATTATTTCATGGTTCCTCGATTAATTTCCTTCAGATTAATGTAAAGCAGTTCTCTGTAATATGATATTTTTACAACGATAATTCTCTCTACAACGATGTAATATTTTCCTTTCCATCACAATAATTCTCTCTATTACGATATTTTTTTCAAAGTTCTACTAATGTCTACGAATTAATCGGTATACTAAAAAAGTTCAGATAGAATGTGATTGGACATCTGGTATGGGTTTTCAAGTTACACTCTGTAGAAAAACTTCATCAAAGTTTACATATCATGGCAAACATAACGTTGAACCTTACTCCCATCCCCCCCTCTTCGAAAAATCATCGATGATTCCTTAGTGGAAGTGATAGATAAAACCTTTAAGCGTCTGAAAGTAAACTTTATGATACGTTATTTTGTCTACATTTGAGTACCATAACAATTTTAACCTTAATAAATTGTATCAACCAATAAATTGTATCAATTGTGGTAATTCGAATCCGAAATTATTCTCGTATTATGCTAGAATATATTCCATTAATTTATTCATGAGTTTTGTGTTTATTTTGATGTTCGTGTAGTGAAGATTGGTAAAAATGCCTCCAAGAAGACAAATATCCATCGAAGTGAAATTCAACGTCATAAACATATAGATAAAGATATGAAGCAAGCTGAGGTTTGCAAAAAATACGGATTTTCACAATTGACTGTTGCAAATTTTTTAAAGAAACGGAAGGAAATTGAAAACATTTTTAACTCTAATGATATCGATCCACAAAGAAAGAGGCTAAAGACAGCTTTACATGACGAAATAAATGCTGCCACGTTGAAATGGTTTAGAGAAAATTGGCTTTGAATGTGCCTTTAAATGGGCCAATTATTTGCGAGTAAGCCAGAAAATTAGCATGTATGATGGAGAATTCAGATATCAAAGCTAGCAATGGATGGTTAACAAGGTTTCGAGACCAACATGGGATATCTGTCCGTGGGTTACATGTTGAAGAAAAAGCAGTGCAGCTGGAAGACGTACGCCCCTGGCGTCAGAGAGAAATGTGTGAAATTTTTGAAAAATATTCCGTTGAAAATGTATATAACGCAGATGAGATGGGATTATTTTTCCAGATGTTACCTGAACTAACATTAGCTTTCAAAGGGGAAACCTGTAAAGGTGGTAAGAAATTCGAATAAAGGTTAACAATATTGTTGTGTACAAATATGTCGGAAAAGGACAAATTAAAACCTCTTGAAAGGATAAATTAAAACCTCTTTAAAAGGATAAATTAAAACCTCTCGAAAAGGATAAATTAAAACCTTTTGAAAAGGATAAATTAAAACCTCTTGAAAAGTATAAATTAAAGCATCTTGGCTTTAAGGTAAATCCTTAAAGCCAAGATGCTTTAAAAACATCAAGCGTGTGCCAGTAGTGAACAAGCGAGCTCGGATGACTTCAAAAGTATTTAGTGAATGGTTATTGAAACTAGTTAAATATATGAGATCGAAGAAGAAAAACATACTCTTTCAATTGATAACAGCTCTGCTCATAAGCCCATTAAAAAACTGCAAAGTGTAGAAGTTTATTTCTTTCCAGCAAACACTACTGTAGCTCTACAGCCCCTCAATATGGGTATTATGAACTGCTTCAAATGGTATTACAGAAAGCAATTAGTGGATAAAATGATTTTTATTATTGATCAAAAGCACACAGTGCTAATTACTGTAAATGATGCATGTGGATGGATTACTAGGAGTAGGGGGATATAAAGCAACAATCTATATCTAATAGTTGGAATAAATCTGGTTTCATTCAAACTGACAAAGAGAGTCAAAGACATACTTCTTGTGAATATTCTGAGGAAGAAAATACTATTTAAGGAGCGATTACGAAGGTAAAACTGGAAAAAAGACCAAAAGCATGTTAGAATGAACATCTTCAAAGCTTTATTCGTGCAGTTCAGGCGCAATAAAAGATTGGAATTAATTACTATAGATAATAAAAGATTAATTAATATAGATGAAACTTGGATACACCATTATACGCTCGAAACAAAAATACATCCAAAACAGTCGTCTGTGAAGGGGTAATCGGCTCCCCAAAAAGTAAAAACTGTTTTTTTGACTGGGAAAGTGATGGCGACTGTTTTTAGGATAGTCAAAGAGTTATCTCAATCGATAAACTTCAAACGGGAAAAATAATTACTGCAGTATTCTATGCAACATTACATGACAAGCTGAAGGTAGAAAATGCTTAAAAACGGCCACATTTACAGAAAAAAACTCTTTTTTTACCAAGACAATGTACTGTCTCGCACCTCAGTGGTTGCCACTGCGAAATTCCACAATTTATGTTTTAAACTGCTTGACCACCCTCATTATTCTCGAGATCTAGCCCCAATGAACTTCTTTTTATATCCTTATCTAAAAATTGCACTCGAAGAGCAGAGATATTCATCAAATGAGGAGGCCATCACCATCATAAGCAATTATTTTGTAGAGGAAGACGCCGAGTACTATTTGGACGGGTTAAGGAGAGGGGAGTATCACTGGGATAAGTATGTAGACTTGCAAGGAGACTATTTAGAAAATAAAAATAAATTTAAAGAAAAAATGTCTCATTTGTTTGTCAGGTCGGATACTTTTCAGGTGTGTGTGTGTAAGAAGTAATAACCAAATTAAACGAACAATGCTCACAGGCAGATATTACATTCACTAGTGAAGGTATGACAGTCATAAATGGCCCTATTACATGCGACGCTCTAGGCTTCTGAAATCACAGCAACTCATGTATGAACCATAAATGAACTATGAGAAAATGCATCGTATATTATTGAGAACTATTTAATAACCTAACAGAATTAATACTGTATTACATTTCTTCGATTCCTTAAACATTCCCGAAATAGGAAAGTTTACAAGATTAAAATAATAACCACTGTCATTGGAGCCATACAAACAATGATAACCTTGTTCTCAGGAAAAGTTATCCTACAAATCCCTCTTAGCTTCTTCTAAACTTTCTTTCTAACGTAGTAGATTCATTTTTTTTTGGTTAACTTTGAAACTAAAATTGAAAACACCAAGTGGTCGTATTACCCTCAATTACCTTATATATATATATATATATATATATATATATATATATATATATATATCATAAAATTATATAATTATATTACTCTGCACCTAATGTACTAATATTTGAAAAGCTTTTATTGATCGTAAGCAAATTAAATTATTGAAACTATAAGGGTTACCACATTTAGGTAATGGATGATAGATACAGTTTTAATGACAAATTGTTCTTTCTTTCTATATATATATATTCCTTAAATTTCTGCAAACAAGCGCAATTGTCAGATTTTTAAGTCAGAAACATGAAACTGCTTTTTTTTCCCTATGTTGAAAGAAAACGACGGAAGATGCACGTTAATAATAATAAGAAGAATATAAATTAATGATGTTTCAGACCTGAAAATAATTAAAGGAAAATTCATTGGCATAGTTCTTGAAAAAAAGGTTGCTGCCTTATTACTTTCATTAATACTTTCGATAATATTATGATAACTTCATTTTGAAAGTTGCTATTCTGTTACTGAAAACATGGAATACATTACAAATATTTCCATTTGAACAGTTAATGTATATTATTTCATTTATAATACTGTGCTAAACATTTTTCTGTTACTGGCTCATTTATTTCTCAATTTTCATTCAGAAGGAGATGTAACGCAATTTATAGGAAGTTATGTCTAAAATATAGTACTAATCATATTGGAAAGATTATATTAATTGGATAACATGATTATAATATAAGACTATAGTAATCTATAATTCCTTACTCCTTCAGATTTATTTAAAAATTCAATTTAGTTTTTAAAATTATATCATGTATCTCAAATGGGGTAATTTAAATAAAGGAAGGTATTTATTTCTTATCTAAAATTTAACTCAAGCTGTTCGAAACTTTTCAGAGTTTCATTATTCTAAAACTATATTTGTGGTTAAACGTATTTTTTCCAGCAAGAAAAATAAATCTTAGAATTTGAAATATTTTCGTTTTCTTATATTGAATATACTCTCAAATTTATTCGTATTTACAAATTTATACACATCACTCGGATGTTACTCTATACATGGGTAAAATTATTTAAAGTTAGTTAATACGAGTTTTCGGAAAATGTTCTAGTTTCACGTAACATTAATAATACAATTCAAAAGCAGATGACTAAGATATAAGCCAATTATTCATAGTGAATATCCACTGAAGATTCTAATCTGGCTAATAAGGGTGACTAGAAAGGTTTTTAGTAGTTTATCATAAAGAATTATTCCTTTTTCTGAGAAGTATGAATAATTAATATCTAAGTAAAAACTTTTTGTTAACATATCATTGAATTTAGAAAAGTAGATGAACACTAAACTAAGCCTGTTAATTCAGAAAATCACCAGTTTCTTTCTTTCTGCTTTAGTTTGCTTTTATGAAGAAAAAACATTCATTCCAATTTATGAGCTATTTTGATTCTAGGAATATAAAGGTTATTTTAATGTTTAATCCGGCATAGGAAAAGTGAAAATTCCTGAAATCGGTATGAACATTGAGTAAAACTGATCCATTGGTTATTTAGGAAAATGTAAAGTATTTTCAATTACATAATTGTTTTATTATTAAGTAAAATATGTCTTTAAATCCCCAGTTTAATATAGTCGCATAATATATCCCAATTAATTATTTTTAATGCAAATTGTCTAAGACTTATGAAGGATGTAAAAATGGGAAAACGTGACATTATTTTTGTGACAAAACTTTCTTACAATATTGACAAATTTTTTGTAAGTCGCTTAATCAAATATAGTAAAAGAATTTCTTGCAATAGTGCTTCGAATGTTTTCCTTTCAGACAATGAAGTAGTCTCTTCATTAAGGATAGAGGGTCCGGTTAAACATTTTTTAGACATCTGTATTTCACTAATATTTGAGTTGCTGACCTTTGTAGCACGAATCATTTAATTTCCTTTGTAACATTTTTCTTCAACGAAACTAATGTTCTAGTTCAATTTCTTAATACTCTAGTTCTACTTTTTCAGTTTCTTTTTCAGAATCTGTATTACTTTCTAGTTCAAATGATAGCTCTTTAACATCATCAGCACTCGACAAACATCCATTATTTTCTAAAAGCTCGTGTATTCATTCGATGTCTTAAAGATCTGATTAATTGACATTTTAGATGAGTCGACTATGTTACAAAAATGTCAAGTGTATGGGATTGGGACATATTGGTGTATGGGATTGTCCATCAACCACTTTGAGGAGAAATAATACACCTGTTGTCTGTGATTAACTCCAAGCTATTGCATATAAGTTCTTTCACATAATTGAATTTGAAGTTAAACGTGGATAAATAATAAGCAAAAGTCGTTTCTTCAACACAAGAGCTCTTCATAAATGTTGCTGGGCAGATAGGTTCAAAATTCCTACTGACGGGTTATACAATATGAATGTAAACAACTTGGGAATGTTGAGACCCATTCTTATCTTTTCTTTCTTTTTCTACTGTTAAGAGACTTGCCTTATCATTGCTAAAAGTAGTTTTAGAGTAAAAGAGGTGTCAATAAAAATAATGCCTTCTTAGCATTAATTTTTTTATTTGTTACCTGGTTCTTAAAATCCTTGTTATACCTGATTGCTACGTGTATCCTCTAAGTAATGCATTTTTTAATTGATTCTAAATGTAGTCAGTGTGCTCATAACTAAAGAAAGTCAACCAAATGGAGAAAAGATTGAAAAAGCAAAGCGTCATGAATTTCTGACAGGGGAGATTGCGAGTCTGTTCCACTCCTACCTTGCATCTTTCGACTATTCTCCCTTTTCAAAAATGAAGGAGCACCTTGACACTTATCTCTTTATTTCAAATAGTCAGGTGAAATACAGCATTAAAACCTGGTGTCTATCACTACAACCGGAATTCTCCCACTGATTTGCCCGTTTAGTTACACGTTGGTGTAAATTCTTGAAAAACAATGAAATCATTCCCAAAAGTGAATAATTTATTATATTGATGATACATCCAGCTTCTATCTACAACAAGAATTAGGAAAATCGATTTAATTAAAAATGTTATGATCACGGACGCAATACTTTTCAATCATACTTCGTAGTTCAGGCTCCACGTAAATCTAATGACTCATTCAGTTCCGATATGTACAGATATGAGCTACATAAGTAACTGGTAACGATTGCTAATAAGAGTTCCAAGTTTCCGTTAAAATCTTCATACATAATAATAGTAGCTGGTACACTTTACTGGTTCTGAGAGTCCTTAAGTGGCGTCATTAGAAGTTGCTAAGAGTAGGTGTCACCTATGCCACTTGAAAAATGCTCGAAATTGAAGAATATTTCACAAATTGCCCCCTGTGACTTTATAAAGGCATATCTTCTGAACTTAGTTTTTTGTGAAATATTTTCTTATAAAAGAGACATTTGTGACACATATTTTTTGAAAAAAAAAGAAAGCTTCAATTATAATCAAAAGTATATAAGTTATATATTGTAATTTCTAAATGCAAAGTTACTTTAACTGTTCATATGTAATACTTTATTATAAATCATATTTCACTGAAGTATACAAATGTATTTTTTTTATTAAGATAAGATACAAAGAGTAACAATTGCAATAGCTCGTGAGCAGATTTTTCGAAATAATTTTAGCAGTTCCATTCTGCTTAATGGAGCTTAAAACAAAGAGAGTAGCAATAGAATTTTCCGACTCATAAAACTTTGTGGGATTCTTCTTCACTCGAAAAGAACTTAGAAATTTATATCAATTGTATTCTTATATTTTTTTTCAATTGCTCTTTTTTTGTTAGAATGAAATTAACATTGAATCTAGAAAAGAAAATCCGTATGCAAAAATATTGATATTCAGAGATCAAGAAAATATATATATCAACGAAATCTACATGATATTTTTTTTTAAAAAATTACTCTTAATCGTAAAGGTTTTAGTCTTCTATAATACAAGAAAAAAAAGGCTTTAAAGAAAAATGTTAAGATATATATTATAGACTTTTGAGTATTTTTAAGTGGAATGATAGTTTTCTAGTCTTAAACCAATAAATCGATTTCAGCGGTAAGTAACAACATAGAGCTAGAATGCGAGCAAAAGAAGATTTCACAAAGAAAAGTGAAAGTCTATGAAAGACAAGAAGCTTTCAACAACTGACAAAAGAGCTTTTCCAAGTCGAAAAGAAAAGATACTTTTCAAGAAGGAAAGTCTCTTCTAAGCTAACACCTTTGATGTCTAGTACCTCTAATATTTTCCCTCTCAAAAATTTCTAGGGATCGGATCTAAAAGATTAAAAGAAAATGAATTTTCGAATTTTATCCTAGCTATTTGATTCAATATAAATGATTATTCAAAATGATTCCTCCAATTTCAAAATTCCAGTTTTTGAAAAATAAATGACACAGAATGATCAGTAATACATGAATGCAAAGGGAATATATGGAAGTTTTTCTTTACAAGTGTTCGATATAACTTCCTTTAGTTACACATATAATGTCAATTAGATATGTATATTCTGCCAAATACATTTTAAATTGTCAGTGGTAATTGATTGAAAAGAAGCAGAAATCCGCTGCTTAAGTTCAAATAAATTTATTGCTAATGGTGGTGTATACCCTTTATCTTTTACAAATGCCCCAAACGAAGAAATCCCTTGGGGTATTAGGTGATTAAACATTAGGTGATGGTAAACGCTTATCAGGACTTCGGTGACCAGTTGCGTAACGTCAAGGCATTTGGTCTACTGCTAACGATCCAACTGCGAGGTTGCTTCATGAAAGCTTCTAAGAAAGCTTTCGTGAAACAGCTGCACGAAGAACACACGAGGGCCATCTACTTATCCCAGTATAAGACCTCCATATTTTTCTTCTGTATTCATGTATAACTAAACATTGTGTGTCATTTATTTTTGAAAATATGGAATTTTGAAATCGGATGAATCATTTTGAATAACTCTGTATGATAACTGATACCTTGAGTCTGTTTCCATGTAATTTAATATACACATAATTCCTTAAATATATATTAAGTTACATAGAAGAATTTGGATTTTTACAATCACAGAATATTCTGGAGATTTTCACAGAATACTTTTTAATCACCAGCATCTGCAGGTCTCTTAATATTTTGCTTATGTTATTATAAATGACCAGTATCGATCCAGATATAGGAAAATAAAAAAACTCGTGATTTCTTAGAACTCCAAAAATTAAAATAATCAAGTTATAGAGCGTATAGAATATGTTATATATAATATCTAGGTATTAGTAAATTAAATAGTTTTTTCAACTACAGGAAAATACCTAATTTTGTTGTTCTTCGAACTTAAAATTTGCATTTTAATTATAATTTAGTGATGGTTAATTTTTCAATAAAATTTTTTAGCGTTTAAAATATATTTAAGGGGACTTAGTACCTTTGCACCTTCAAAAGTTCGATTTTTCAAATTTGATTTTAAAAAATAGTACTAAATGTTAGGAACATTTTAAAACAAACCGCGTCAAAATTCGACAATTATTACGTCCTGTGCAACAAAAAATGTAAATGTCTAAAGTGGCTTGTTCTATGTAATGCAAAGTAAACAAACCTCTTTTTCTCCGTTTGCTATTTTCACACTTTCCCACAGTATTAAAAAAAATCTTTTGCATGCAGAGCTTTAAAATTTTACATGAGTGTTGTACTTATAAATTTGTATTCTGTGAACCTCAATTTTGTTAATAGGATGATTAGATTTTATTTTATAACATGATACATGAAAAAAAAGTTACTAAATACAAACTTGATAACTTTTTTAATTTTTCAAATTTTTTTAATGTAAGGTAAATTTAAAATTTGAGGTTTACAGAATAAGGTCATTATTTAGCTTTAATTTGGTATAAAAATTATAGTTCTACTGTACATCTTTCAAAAGTTATCTTGTGGGTAACGTAAGGTAAGCTAATTTATTTTTCAAATTTTTGTACGCATATTTCATGTTGTATAAGAAAATATATTAATTTAATAGCAAAACTTGACCCAATATCTTAAACTATGCACTTTATTACACAAACTGGCAAAGTTTCATACTGAAATGAGCAAAAATTGTTGTTTTATGAAGAATTGAAAAAAGTTTGTCAAAATGTTCTACTTTTGATTTCGTAAGGTACTAAGTCCCCTTAAGAGAAGTCACAACTAAATAATTATTTTCATCCGGAAGATGTATCTGAAATATTTGTTTAAAGTCTACACACAAACGCAACCAACCTTTTCCAACCTATGGAGGTGCCAAAATTTGATAATAAAAAACTAATTTTTACAACATAGAATAAAATAGAAGCCCCTTTATTAGTCTTTATTTAACTCTTTTTATAATATTTATTTTATTATATCTTAGAACTATGAATAAATTTTTAAGTGGTTACAGAAGAAAAGACTCAATAAAAATGATGATATAGAGGCTGATATAAATGGGAAACAAAGCAAAAAAGAAAAAGAATTATAGCTTTCAAGAAAAGACACTACGGACAGTTCAATGCAATTATATCATTGGGATTCACTAACGTTATTAGAAATGGCTTGGAAAAACTAATGCGTTTGTTGTGCTCTAAGGTTTTAGCTTCAAATGGTATGAGACCTGTCAAATTAAAATGGCACCGGGAAACTCAAAATGTTTAGTACGTTGATAATCTAATAACACTTTTCTAAATATATTGGGTGATCATAATAATCAAAAGCATAAGTACAAAAATTATTTCTCGTTCAACTAAATGCATTATCGGCTTCGTACTATGTCTCATACTAAATCAGAAAATATAAGAAATCACACACACAATATGATAAACTAGTTTTACCAGCAGATATTGATACCGTTCGAAGAATGCTTGAGAATCGAATACAAAACGGTTGCGACTATTTACACTTGATAATGCAGTTGGGAAAATAATCCATTTATATAACAGAAGATCTTTACAGCCAGTAAGTTTCTTGAATGTGTACTTCAAAATTTACCATACAAATAAATAAGACAATTGATATAGCTGAAGAGACCCGTTTAACTGCACATGTTCGATATGCTGCGGAAAGTAATATGTTTAAAGACATTTTGTAAACCCATTCCTAGAAAGACCACATCTATCAAAATTTTTAACAGACAGGATTTTTTTGTTTCTTGGTGATGAAAACTATATAACTTGGAATAATTGCATCGGACTCTGCACCTACGGAGCTAACTCAATGTCCGGACATAAAGCTTGTCTTGAAGCATTAGTTAAAAAGACAGCACCACATATTATTTGGATTGTATTCTTCACAGAGCAGCTCAGGTTATGCTTCGACGAGATTCAATCTGAAGGCATGAAGATTCTACGCCGACGCTCTACGAACTTTGCCATTGTAAGACAAATGACATAGTAGAAACATTAGCTTGCTTCTTAATTCATCCGGTAAATGAAATGGTTGGAATGCAGTTTAGCCCAACCATCCTAATTATTTGGTGGTATTTTGCCAAATGTGGCTACCCTGTCCTGCTCGTGGACTTAACGTTCAGCCAAAAAATTCGCCAGGTTTGGTTTTGGCCAAGTGGTTGGGCAAAACTGCATTTTCACAAATTAAATTTAATTAAATGAATTAATATTTGAAAAAACTGTATTAACATCAAGTGTCATCTACTACAAGTTTTAAAAAATGTATTTGAACTTGAGTGGATGAATAAAAAGTATTTTATCAACGATTAAAAATTTGAACAAGGTATATAAATATATATAGGGAGAGTGTGAGCTAATAGTAGGAATTAAATAATATATGTGTACGTACGTATATGCTAGAGCTTAACTCTGTTATTATTCTGGTAATTGTAGCTTTCAGGGTATTTTTAATAAAATTTAAATATTTAAGACATGCCCATTATTATATCTATTAAACGTAAAAGGAGAAAAGGCACGAAATTTTTTTCTTTCTTTTCGTTAAGACTTTGCTGCGTAAAAGTGAGCAAATGGTGGAGAAAATTGTAACAGAAGTTACCTAATATTTACATTAAATAGTTAGTTGTAAGAAACCTCAAAAACTTAAGTATATTTCAAACACAGATTTAAAATGATTTTTTAATGTTATTGCAAATATTTTGTAATTCAAGAAGAGTAGGGTTTTGCAATCCCATATTTTTATCATAGCTTTTACAATGCTTTAAAATTTTTAAGATGGTGACTTTTTTATGGTATCTAATAATTATACTGATATTTCTTTTCAAATCTGTATCATTATTCGTCTTATTTAGTATTGCAGTTTAAATTTCTGTAAACTTTAAATCGGTAAAATATAGTTCTTTAAACAAGTCTACAGAATCGAAATGCATTTTCTAATAAGTAAAAATATTCTACATAACCTACTACCTAAAAGTAAAACTTTTCTGATTTATTTATTAGTTAAACAGTCTCAGCACTTATTAGCGAATGTAAATCTCTCCCCTAAGTAATTGCAGTATATTATCTACAACAACTTGTAGTTTTATTTTACTTCACTTTAAATTTCGAACTTAAAATTTTACATTGATTAATAACATGTGCTTCAAAAGGATAAAAACTTTAAGTTTTTAAAATTAAAACTATTAAAGGAACATACCAAAAAAAGTAAAAATAACTCATTTACTTAGGGAATATTTATTGATCTTAATTCAAAAAAGAAACGACATATTCAAAAATAAACTCATTAACGTCTGAGAAATATTTCAAATACTACGAAAGCATAAGCAACATTACCTCAGCTATAGAAATTTGTTTCACAATTTCTTTTAAATTAGTAACACATCGTTTACCAACATCCTCCTTTTTCGAGATCTCCAGAGACATAAAATTAAATCGCATTAACAAATAGAATTTTTGTGAAAATAACAAGGGGCGAAAAGCATATACAAGCACAAAAAACCTTATATTTTTCTCTGCTTGCCTAAGAATTTTGTTCCGTTTATGTTTAAGCAAGCATACTTAAAGAGAAGCTAACGAGATCCCATATCAACTCTCTATCTTAGTCTATCTTAATTTGTTCAATCTTAAGTACTGTTGTAAATGTCTGCCTGACATTCACTTAAAGGGACTACTTATAATAATTGACTTTATCAATAGAGTCATCGATGTTAATGCATAAATGGAGTTTAGGGGATAGAAGGATAACTACGCTTAAATAGTTTTAAATGGATAAAGAAAATTTATATATCTAACAAAGTAAGCTCTCTGTCAATTAACTGTAATGTATTAGAAGTTATAAACTTGATTTTAAGCAGTAGAATTAAGTTACTATTGTGAGAAAAATTACTTTTTGTGACTTTTAAATATAATAGAACTAACTCGATATCTCTAGAAAGCAATTCACACGAGAATTCAATAGTATTAATTAATTACACATTTGATTAACAAATAGGAGTACACTAAACAATTAAATCAATATATAATTATTAGAATATTAAGGATTAACTCATACTTAAGTCAAAAACATAATGTCAGTATACCAATTGTAATCATAGATTTAAAAAAAAAAAAACTATTTATCGCAGTACTATAGAAGGAAACTGTTGGAATAGTAGTTTCATAAAATGTGCACTTACTAAGTATTATATATAAAGGTGAAACTCACATTAAAAACAAATTCGAACTATATTTAATTCCTATAACTTAAGAGGAACCATTTATATCGTGTTGTAAAGTTTTATTATGTAAACTTTTTAAAGTAGGATAGTGACAACTGCCGACTTTTCTATATATAGTAGTGTTTGGAACTTAAAGAACTATTTGGATAGCCGGTGGTTTTTTTCGTGCTCATTTGGGAATCAAGCGAATACCTTGCGTAGAATAATAAATTCTTGTCCACTTCTCTTCAGCACCAAAAAGCCTTAAGTCGTGTCGCAAGTTGACTGACGAATCCATTTGGTTAAGGCTCCTTCTTTTATTTTTGTTAAGAAAAAGATGTGGAAGTGTCCACTTTTTATCTTACCTTGGTGTTAGTACTTGAATATTTTTTGTAGGCCTTTTTTTCTTTCAAAGTCCAAAGATCTCTAAATTAACGTCAGAAATCGATGAATATATTTACACTTTAGACTACCCAGAGGAATTAATAAATATGACTTTGATAAAAAGGCATTCAAATAAAAAAAAATAAAAAATTGAAAATCTTCATATTATGTAAAATTTTTACTGTACCCAAAAATTCAAAAGCATTTTATTTATAGTTATTCTTCTTGAAACAAATGCATATGAGGTAATTAAATATGTTTTTTAAATTTATTTTTAATGTGTAAATTAAAATACTTATTATTTCTCAATTTCTGTTATTATTTTTTGTCTTCCTATGGATTTTTTTCTAAATTAAAACAGCTTGTGATACGTAGAATATCCACATCTTATTAAGAAATAGGAAAGTAATAAAATATTCATTTTAATTCAAAAAACAATAGAGATGCCGAAGTTGAAAAAAACAGTGTACAGTAATTATTCTTTGTGTACAGTAATTATTCTTTATTAGTCTTCTGAAAAATACATTACGTTTCTGCAAGTAACAAGCGCTCTGAAGTACGGTTGAATATTACTTTTTCATGTAGTTTTAACATTTTAATGATAGATTATATATATGCTGCAATATTTTTTATTTAAAATTGCTTTCATTTGATGAATATTATGTAAATGCTTTTCCGGCGTATATTTTATTTATCTTCTCCTATTCACACTGAATGAAAAGAAAATATATATTTACTACTTCTCATTTTATGTCTTTAAAGTAAAGTAATAAATTTTAGTTGACTCTGAAAAGTAATCTACTTTAATGCATATAAAGGCGAAATTTCTTTAAAGTTAATTTGGTTCTCTTTCTCCGATGTTTTCTGTGAAAATTAAAAATTTATTAAAAGCGTAGGCGCTTTCTCTCTTTGATACTTATTTCTGTTTATTGCTTTTTAATATAACTTTAAAGAGAATAAGCTTCAATGGCGATTTATAGTTTTCTGCTTATTTGACTTAGGATCATTTCTACCGCATTAATGCCTTTGTTTGATGTGGAAAATCACTTAGCAGTATGAGAAAGAATATTATGCAGGAAAAACCTCTTTCGGGATTAAAAATATTAATTTTTATTTGTTAGTGTTCTGATTGCCTGAAAGAAACTTTTTTATCTGAAAATTTCATTTAGTATATATGCGTATATTTAATGAATAATTTATCATAAAAATTTTAAACTTTTTCAAAATAGCAAAACTCATTTTACCAGCATAAGTAATTTACTAATAATTAAAATGCCTTGATTATAAATAATTTTAGTTCTATACATATTTGAGGACATATAATTTTTTCATGCCAGTGATAGAATCATACAAAGGTAGAAACACAATGAAAAAACGTTCAAAATAATTTCTTTTCAAAATTTTTGGTCGATTTTCTGTATACATGTGAAACAATTATATGGGTTACCTATAACGTTTTTAATAACTTATAAAACCTAGTAAGTTATAAATGATCCTGTAATTAAGTTACCTGTTTTAAGTTTTTTCAGATAATGTGTGTAATTTCATTAATTCAGTATGTTGAACTAAAATTTTAGAGATATTAAGCATTTTTTCCTAACAGAAAGATTTATTTTTTAATTAAAATAACTTATATAAATAAGAAACTGAATCTAAGATTTATTATGTACAAATATTTAATTCGTAACTTACATGCATTAAACATAAAATTCGTAGAAAAATATACTGGCTTTTGAGAATTTTGAATCCAAATTCATGTTCGGTATCTCCATTTGCTTATTTTAAATTATTATTATTTTCATTCGCTACAGGACTTATTAATGAATGAAATATATGAACATGAGCTTAACTAATGTCATACTGTGCTTTTAAATAATTAATTTGTACAGTGCAAATGGAAATCTCCTATGTGTTAACGCCCGAAAGTAACCCGCTGAGAGATATAAATAATTGTAATGATGTAGGAGTATCCCGTGCAAATGAGTAAATGGGTGGGATGCATTTTGTGAACCAGATTTGACTTTATTTGCCATCCTCTACGAATGGTAAACTAGATTTGTAATACGATTAGTATCAAAACATTTATTCACTCTACTCGCTGCTTTACATTTGAAAATTTGATGTATATATGCAGCATATACACAATTAAATAATGTCCATTAATAATTGTACGTTAATTCCAATATGTTTAAAAATACTTTATTTTTTATTTTCATATACATAGACGTTTTACATCATCATAATACTCGGTTTTCTTAATTACTTTTTAAAGGAATAATCAATAAAATCAAGAATTCTTACAATGAATCTTAAAATATTATACAAGTGCGATTTCAAATTAACACAAACACTTTGAAATATTAATGTGTGCATTAGGTTTTAATAGTACAATAATTAAAGTTTAGTTCAAATCAAAAATGAGTAAAAGATGCTAATTTGTCATTACTAATATTTGTAAAAAAATTTCATTTTTGTATGGAGTCATGAATAATATTATGATGACAATTATTAAGAATGAATCTATATCTTATGTATTAATTAAGAAGGAATTGATTACCTGAAAATTCAAAAAAGAAATAAATAAATTTGACTATTGTTTAACGTTAAGCTTGTTATTTGATAAACAACATTTATCCTTAAGCAGGAAAATAAAGTTGTCTTACATAAAGACAAATTACATCATGTTATGAATACGAAATAAACATATTTTTAACTTGTCCAATAATGAATGCAATGATTCGTTTCAATCACCAAATATTTGATTGTAAATTCTCATAAGCGAACAGTCATACGAAACAAATATTCTTCCTTCACATATTCGAAAACTATGACGAATGCATGTGTCAAAAAGTTAAGCTTGCCTAAGAGCTTCAGTATTGTAGACGTTTATCAGAAGTGGTAGGTAATGACACAAAAACATGCAAATTCCATCCAAAAATAGCTCGTATTTTCAACACGCCCCATCTGATATTATTTTATGCACAATGCATATAGCATCATTTCTTTTTGAGCAAATAAAAAGTGATAACCCTTAGTAAAAATAGCATGGAATGTCAAAGAAAATATACTTTTCGAAATGTTTTTCGGTGTTATTTATGTATTTTAGTTACATATTTACAACACCGAAAAACTTTCGAAGATGTTATCTGACTCAAGCGCGGGACAATCAAAGAGAGATATTGCTCTGGCACCTTCTGTTTCCAGCTGGAATCGAATCTCATAAAATCATCGATATATTAAATCTATTCCTTTTGAAAAAATATCGAAGCCTGCTTTTGAACTCCCATAGCACCGATACGATCATCAAAGATGATGATCATCCATTCACCGAAAAGAAGATGATTTGTTGCACCCGGGAGAAATCGGGAAAAGAGCGACATTTGAAATGTCGATCTAAGTGCGGTAAATACCCATGGATCTCTTGGATCAAAAACCGATCAAGCTTCGATAACGTGGAAAGAAATCGCAGGTTGCCAGGGTGAAAAATTTCCATGTCGCCAAATTGAGATAAATGCGCCAACAATTTGGCACGTTCCTTCAAAGTTTTCCTCGATAATGTCGTTTAATGACTTTATTTCGCAGGAAATGGAGGGAAAATTATGTAAATGTGCTATGAACCCAACGATCCACTCTTAGAAAACTGTTCAGTTTTGTTATCCATACACCATTATTAACATGATTAAGTATTCAAAGCAACGGAAATGACATTTCGAAAACTTTTGGAAGGGATTTCAAAAACTTTTAAATAAATGAATTGCTTTATGATAGTGTTTGATGATATTAGTTTTTAAACAAGTTTCAAATGTCCGTGAAGGACTACAAATCATTCAAAGAAAAACGTTGTAACATTTTTAAACGATAGAAGTTTTTTCAATTATAATGGATTTATTTAAATTGTGGCCTCATTAGAACAATAGTTGGAGCTGACATAAATGTTGTTAAGAGCCCTTCTAGATATTTTTACAGGCAGTATAATTACACACTGGTTCACGAGTTTCATTCGTCCCGAAATTTGGTTCGCAAACAGAAGCAATTTTTTCCATTTAAATGAAAATAAAATTTATCAGTTCAAGTCCAAGAGCCAAGTTGTTTTTACTTTGTTTTTTACTAGTTAAGTTAAATAGAAATACAGAAATAAAATGAGCACAGACTTTATTATTAAGAACTAACAGAAAACTCAACAAATGATTACTGTTCAGTATTGTATTTTAGCTTTGTAGTGGATATAATATTGATGGTATAAATGGATCATTGTTGAATTGGGGTGGACTACAGGTAGGGAATTTGGATAGAGAGTCTATTTCCATACTAAGACGGAGTAATTATGATTTTTTTCTTGTCTATATTCTAATTCACTGGGTGATTTTGGCACAAGAAACACATCCAGAGACATTCATCTTTCGCTTTTCTGAAGAGTTTCCAGAAGAAGAATATCACATTGCCATTTAGAATTTTACCACTCTGTTGATCAGTTTTGTTAAACTGATGCTTTCAATATAAATGCTTGTACTTAAATCTCATATTCCCAAATTTCTTATAACATTACAAAATCTTCCACTCTATCTTAATCCTTTTTTTATGAAGGCAATTCTTGAATATAGTTCACTCTGCAGTTCAACAAGTTCATCTATTGTAAGTTCTTTACTGTGCTGTTCCCCCAATTTCTACACAACTTCTCTGTCTACCTCTAAGTACATTCTCATATTTTACTTTAGCTTCCACTTCTTCTCATTATCAAATTGACTTCATTGACTTCTATCACCATCATTATTTTATTTACGCATAAGTTGACCAAATTTTCTGCTAGGTAGACTAATAGGAATAATAAGAGACCTCTTTCCAGACCTTATTGGTGATGTTGATGCAATCAAAAATATATCGAAATGTTCCTTCCAAAATTTTCTAAGGGTTAACTTGGCTTCGAAACTTGAAAACACCTCAAAAAGTGTATTTACATATTTCTTTTAAAAATTAAAAACTACTGCTGGTTCAAGTACAAAAGTAAAGAGGTTGGGGTCGGTGGCAGAAATTTGACTTTTTATGAAGTTATATTCAATATCTAAGTCTTCCTCGAACGTTGGAAGAGGAGCAAAAATGTTATCCATATCAAGAGGACACTTCAAGGGCAATCCCATCTCCTCAAGATATTTCTTGACAGCTGGTGTAAAGACCTCAATCATCCATGGCTGTAAATATAGAAATTTTGAGAAATCCTGTTAACATGCTACTAGTTCGAAGATATTTCCTTGTACAACCTACCAAATGCGTCATAAATTACAATTTAGGATTGGAGATCAAGGAGCATAACATGTATTCTTCTGTCAAAAGTATTTGTATTTTTTCTCCTGTTTCCGAATTTGTAGTGCTGACTTTTAAAGTTACATACATCATAATTAATTTTAAAATTTTACAGAAAATGCATTTGAAAGAGCATAAAACTAGACTTCTCTATAGTTACATTTTTGTCTGATTACTGAAAGTATTTTTAGAATTATTTTAGTGCATTAGACGTGAATTTTTAATTTTTTTATTAAATATTGAAAAATACTTGCAAAAGTCAGACAAAAATATGCATGCAAGAACATTCACTTTTATCACTCTTTCGAATGCTTATTATACTACTCAGTTAAAAGCAATACTTTATATTTATGAAGAAATTAGAAAACTCTGTAGGATTAGCAGAAAACTCGGAAATCCATGGTAGATTGTCGACGAAGCCATAAGTTACGCTAGAAAAAGAGCTATTGAACTTTCCATGAGATTGTTCGTGAATTGGACAGTTGAGGTATGACTGTATTTGAAATGGAGGGTTGTTACACACGGCTTTTCAGTTATTTTACCTTTGTGGACTTGAGTTTAAGAATTTGAACTTGTTTTTAACAATTTGTTAATTAACAAACAATTTAAATAACCCATAGATCAAAATTGAAAATAAACCATAAAACACTTAATTTCCCAATAGTAATTTTTGGAAGTTATTTTCAGTTAGGTTGCGCACAACCAAATGAAAAGATTCATTTCAAGTGATTAGCTTAATAGCTTTATATAAGATTTTTTTATTCTAAAATCTCCTCCTAAATAGGTTTACTAATTCTCTTTGAAATTTTTTTTTTAAAAATCATAGAAAATACGTATGAATAACTTCGATTTCTAAGGAGAACGGTAAGTTATCAAGACTCTATTCAAAATTATATGAGAGACGATTGAATGAACTTCGCAAAACAAAACAAAGTTCAAGATGAATGATTAAATTTCCTTTTCTTTCTCTTGAAATTTTTGTATTTCTAGAAATATTTTTGTATTCATCCTTCTTTATATAAACATTATTCTCATAAGCTTTCTCTCGCCAACTAGGGCTTAAAGAATTCTTTTAGCTCCCTGTTCTTTAGCTGTATTAAGCCTACCTCATTGAAAATGGAAAAAATTCCTATAGAGTGCTAATTTCCCGTTATAACATTGCTGTAGTTCTAACGTCTTCCATATTTATTGATTTTATATATAAATGAATCTTATTGAATATATTTTCTTTGTGTATTGGAATCTTTATGTAAGTATTTTTTCAACTGGGCTGTTTGGAAAAATGTAGTAATAAGGGAATTCAGGCAGTTTTTTCCAAACATATTTATACACCTTCATCAAGTCACTTGCGTGCCTTTAGAAGTGAATCAACTTGAGAAAAACTGAGCTAAAAGACTTTTGTTGTAATCTTTAAACGTCGAACCGATTTCGCTTACCATACCATATTGACCAGGGAGATTTCTTCCATTGAGTTTAATCTAAAACTTCGCAGCCATATCTGGAACTTAAATTTAATATATGATGGAAATCTATTTTTTTAATTATAAAAAATACATTTAGCTATTTGTAGTAAAAAGAAATAAAAAACAATACATACGATACCGAATAATACTCACACCACAATATACAAACGTACTTCAATATAATCAATTTTTCATTTAAAAATTTAATATAAATACATAATGAATGTTTCCATCTTATTTCTTAAGTATATAACTTTACTTTTCTAGGTATTTATGTTTAGCGTCTAAATCTACGACAATTCAATGAATGAAAATATTTTAAATAATTTTATTGATTGTTTCATTGATTGGTTTTATTAGCGTCACACTGGAAGCAACATGAGGGATATTGGCAACTGACCTCATAATTTTCAGCCTCGGTAAAGTGACGAAGACGAGATCTGAGCTGGCACCCCCTTTTCTAACTTCTACACCCCGCCCTCGGGAGAACTTAGAGCCTCGACAGATTTAACATGCATCAGTTCAGACTACACGGTGGGTCTTTTGTAGCAATAAAGCTCGAACCCGCGACTCGACGGAAACCACCAGCCGTGAGTCTGCGACCATGACAACTAGGTTACCACATCTACATATTTTTAATATCGGAGTAACATAGTAATATATTCAAAACAAATAAGAATTAGTTTTTAGAAAATAATTAAACAAACTGGAGGTATTTATTCACCACACTGCAAATTCTGCACATCAACTTGTAAGATTAATTTTTACTTGATTATTGAGGATTGGCCTATAAAATGTTTCAATTTTAAGGTTATTTATAATGAACTAGTTGCACAGTTATTCTACATATTATTTCGTAAGAGATAGAAATAAAAGCACAAATTATACTTCTAATTTTTTTTTCTATTTCACAAATAGAAACACCATTTAAAAGACTCAAATAAAAGGAAGAAAATATTTGCTACAGATGCCAACGTAAATGCTTAGAAATAGATAGAATTATAGTCATTTGAAAAGATTCAATATATTTCAAACTTTCCTATTAGTGTTCATTCATCACAGCAATAACTATATTCGACAAGTCATCAGTCAAAGGACTTTCAATAGAATTCAATTCAGTTACCTCTCTATCAATCCAAGCGAAAGTTAGTTGTTCAAAAATTGTATGAATTATTGCATTGAATGGCAAAAGTGATTTCCTCAGATGAGAAATTTCTGATGTGTCATATGCGGCTTATAGGAAATGTAAGGATGATATAACGTCCATTAATTTTCTAATATCTTTCAAGTAAAATAACGTTTAAAATGTACTTCTGCCGGAATCAGATGAAAAATGAAACAAATAACGCATTGCTTGTTGACTAAATGGATGATGTTCGTTATCAGAAGGTTTCTGAACGAATGAATAAAATGTAGTTTAATTAAAAATAATAAAGGTGCAAAGAATTAGAACTGCAAGTACTCTATTATTTAAGAAATCAAATTACAATTTATGCGAATAAGGTGCATCTTTTTTATATATTTAATTTAAGACTTTAAATTCATCTATATAGAAAGTCTATTTGCGAAGCAAAAAAAAAAAAAAAAAAAAAAAACCCACCTACAATGAGTATTTACTTAAAATGATTCTTTTCTCAATCTTTTAAAAATATTATCTCTTCGAAAAACAAAACTACTTAAGCCAAATGAGAGAGAGATAACACTATAACGGAGAGAGTGAAACCAAATTAACAATATCGTAAGAAAAATAGCACATCATTATTCTATAAAAATAAAAGGCAAATGAATGTGAAAAATGACATAATAAAATTATTTTAGCTGTTATTTAAAATAAAATTCTTGTGATTTATATAAATGTAAAAATAGAGATACAAAGTTTAAGAATCATCGTATGCTGTCTAACGATATATCTTCCCACAGAAATTGAAACTGTCGTTCGAAAATTCCCTCAATCGTAGATGATGGATGCTGCCGTCACATCTAGCTTCGCAAATGCTCAATGTGCGACAAATCGTAGACAAAACCAGGCAAACCAAGATAGTGTAACTACATGATGGAGGTGCTTTGAGAGAATCTAACTGAGAATGAAACGCTCTTATGTTGAGAATAAATCGTCCCATACATTGCAGCATAGCATGATTTATACAATTGAAAAAATATTATTAAAAGTTCAATTTGTTTCATTTTGGAAGTCATCCTCAGCGAACACATTACAACAACTGGATGAATGAAAGTAATTTTCCTTTCACGACATTTTAAATTCAGTCGACTGTGATAGAGTGTTAAAGTTTATATGAGTTGGCAGTCAGCTTTAAAAATTAGAACAGCTTATCCAACAATAAAACCTTGGCATATATAACAATAATATAGCATAAGCCTTTGGTGACTGCTATATAATTCTTTAAGTTTTTTATGTAAATATTCATTGTATAATCTTCATCTAACTTAAGTAAATTTATTTTTGTGAAATATACATTTTTGGAGTTCAATTAAGTCTGGAGTGGTGGTCCTTACAGGAGACCTCCTTGATAGCTCCAAACCTTGAGTTTAATCCTTCTTTGGACTTTCAATAAGACCTATGGTGAAGAATAAATGTGTCTGTGTCCAAATGTTAAGCATAATTTGTTATTATGTGAACAATGAGGAAATTCTAAGTTGGAATGGCGAGAGACATGATATACGAGTGTGAAATGGTTATAAATAAGAAATATAATATGAAATATATTTATCACTTTTATATCATTCAAAGAAACAGTTTGAAAGAAAACAAGGCAAAATAGGAGTTCCTCGCTTAAGCGAAAAAGCAAATGATATAAAAAGATGATGTTAAAGTTAAATAAGCTGTATAATGTGGTAAATGTATCACGCTAGGCAGCTGACGGCCAGGCAAGCTGCACAATCATCTGTAGATACAAGCTATGATATTTTGGATGAGTTGTGGGCTCATTGAATTCCAAATGCCATTAGGAGCTCTTTTAAGTTCTAGAACAGACCTTGTTGGGTGCGAAAGGGCTGCAAGATGTCGTCCGAGCATAACCCTCACAAGCTCGATAGGATTCAGGTGAGGGAATAAGGTACGGCATGCGCGCGCGCGCGTTGGATATTTTCCATTTCAAGGAAGTTGTCGAATAAGCAAGCACAGTGACAAGGCGCGTTGTTATCCATAAATATGAAGTCTGGACCGATAGTAACACGAATCAGGAAAATATAAAGCTCAAACACTTCATTGTTGTATCTTTCAGCAATCACAGAGCCTGCTTCAAATATATGGAGGTCTGAAATTATGTTAAACGATGTCTTTCCATGAATTTTTCATGGTTAAAACGAGTTTCATGATATCGCTTTATTATTAGCCGATGAGAAATAGTGTTCAGGCTAAAGCGAAATTCATCACTGAACATCATATTAGCTTTTGTCTTAAACACCAGTACTGATTTTCCAAACTCCACTTTAAACGAGAGCGTTCATGCACAGATATGAGGAGAATGAAAATTACTGGTCGTTTAGTATAGACCAACATGATATCTTCTACATCCCCTGTCAACAGTTTGTCCTGAGACTCTGTCTCCTATGGCGACTATGAACACTGAATCCAATTCTCTGGCACAACTACCCCTTTGACTACCAAATATCGGTCTTGCTGAAGGGTTGCGACTTTTTGCCGACCTAATGCTGGTCGTTCGTTAACATTTCCTGCACTTTGAAACCTTTGACTAAGTCTAGAAATTAAATACAGAGGCACGCTCAGAATTTGATGCATTTCGGTTTGTCATCATCCGGATTCAAGCATTCCAACCATTCTTCCTTTAAAATACATGCCCATTTGTCGTTTTTGTTCCATCATTCTTTCTGTTTAATCGTCACAACACTTATTTGTATATATATTGCATAAAACCTATCTGAACACCTTATGCCAAAGGAGCCGGTTTATCCACCTTTCGCAGGTGTCTTGCGCATAAAGACGTCGACTTAATATTTTGCATAAAGACAAAGTTTCATCTTCAACAGATAAATTCGCAAAAGTTATTTCAAATAAATGGACCAATATTTATTTACATTTTTTCTAAATTTTCGAACTTTCCTTAATTGTTGGGCACTAGTTTATATGTATTGTTTGTAATGTATATAATTCTGGAGAAAAGATAATGTATCATATACCTTAAGAGCAGGGTTTAAATGTTGGTTACAATCGCCAGTCCTCTTAAGGCTTAGTTATATTCCGAATATGATATACAAATTATCACAATGATTACCTTCAGATTAAAGATATAGTATTTTATAAAACCTTTTTATGTACAAAAGTCCAACTGCATTGCTAATCTAACCATTTTAGGTTTCGATTAAATGCAAAGTTTAAATCAGCTCTATAATTCATTAGGTAAATTGATGCAATCGTAAAGCACTTTTGTATAATTTCCTAGTTTACTATGTAAAATGTAACTCTCAGACATTTTTTATTGGAAGAACATTAGCATAATTAAGTTACACACTGTCAGAGAAGTGCCTAATAATGTTTTCTCTGTAACGCACTACTTGGGTTCTGAATTATAATTTATAATTACGTAATTTAATTTTGCAAAGTATAATTATAATAATTTAAGGTTTTCACTATACCATTCCATTGAAATATTTGTAGGATTCATCCAAAATCATTCGTATTTATATGTTATTTCACATCAAGTCTTTCAATCTACTTCAATTTTTTTGTAAAATTTATTATTCGTTTGATTGATTAAATATTCGGGTATTAAAAATATTAATTAATATAAAAATATAGGTATTGAAAATTTTTGCACTTTTGAATTATATTTATAAGATCAAAGCTTTTCATTTTAGAAAACTACGAAATAATAATTACGCAAAAAAACTAATAAAAATTATTTAGTTTAACAATGGTCCAATGTCTAGCTTAGACTGTTTATCCAATACCCGTTGTGACTTAATCCACAGATCTTTGTATTTCAAATATTCAAACTGGAAGAACAGTAAATAACATGATGTGATAATGGACAATGGTGTAAGGAGTTATCACATTTGATGAATAATTTCATATTTTAAGTATTTTCTTTATTTGGATTTTGCATTAACGATTCATAATAGTTAGCGAATAATATTCCTATTGTTTTTACGTTTGGATGTTCCGCAAATGGATAAGATGGAAATCAGCATTTATCCCAAGGAATTTATTTGAAGTGTTTTTGAATACTCACACAAACATAATAGACAATATATTTTGCTATATATATATATATATACGAGGTGCCGGATTATATATATATTTTGCAATATATATATATATATATACGAGGAGGGGATTTTTAGTAACCAGAGTGACGCAGTAAAACATATTATTTTGAATTCCTTTATATTTTCTCATTATCAACTTCCATATACACGCTTCCTGTATCCCTACAACGCTCCTTGCAAATTTTCCATTGTTTGAAACAATAATGGAAGTCTTCTTTTGTTAGCTCCTTCAGGTCGCTTGCAGCTTTCCTTTTCACACCTTCAATAGACTCAAATCTTGTTGCTTTTAATGCAGAATTCGCCTTTGGAAACAGAAGAAGTCGCATGGCGCAATATCCATTGAATTAGGTGGATGGTCTAATAATGGAATGCTATACTGAGCTAGATGCCTCTTGCACACAAAACGGAAATATTTGTCCTTCCCCAATTCAGTTTGTTTTTTACTTTTTCTCAAAGCTCAGTAAGAGTGTGAAGGAGTAATGTTGATTAATAGTTTAAGCATCAAAAACGCAGTGCAGGTACACAATGCCGTAATTATCTAAAAAAAAATTTATTTTTTTTGATTTAAATATAGATTTGCTCATTCAAGATTTTTTTTTTTGGCGGGCGGGAGGCGGCATGGCTCTCGATGAAGATAGGCTATTACAGAGTATAGAATAGCACTTCGTTTCTGAATTATAAGTAAAAACATACAATTCGTCACATGTTATTATCCTTTCCAATATGTATGGGTCATTTTTAAATGAAGTGCCTCTCGCTTCTGAAAATAAATTCATATAGCCGTAGCCTTCCCTCACATTAGAGTTTTTTTTTCGCCGGAAAGATAAGTGAGCAACGAATAAAGTGTATGGTGATGAATGTTTTTCGCATGCACGTGTATTTCGGTGGTTTAAGCGTTTTCAAGATGGCCGAGAAGATTTTGAACATGATTCACTCACAGGTCGCCCTTACACGTCAGAAACAGATAACAATATTAAAAAAATTAGTAATGTGTTTTGATCTGACTGTCGATTCGATTAAGTATTCGTGCGTTTGCAAACTTGTCCACCAAGACAATGCTCTGGCTCATTCTACATTGTCAAGAGTTTGGCTAGATAAGTACTGCATCTCAATGTTAGACCATCCGCCTTATTCGCCGTATTTTGAGCAATGCGACTTCTATCTGTTTCCTAAGCAGAAATCTGCATTAAAAGGAACAGGATTTGAGTCTATTGAAGCTGTGAAAGTTAAATAGCACATGTTCTGAAAAAGCTGACAGAAAAAGATTTCCAACACTGTTTAGAAGAATGGAAGGTTCTCAAGGAGCGTTGTAGAGATAGAGGAGGGGTGTATATTGCAGGTAATAATAAGGAAATGTGTTTGATATCAAAATAAATGTTTTACAGCGTCAGTCTCGTTATTTAATAGCCACACCACGTATATATATATATATATATACATATATATATATGTGTGTGTGTGTGTGTGTGAGAGAGAGAGAGAGAGAGAGAGAGAGAGAGAGTTAGTATTACGTTGTCTACTGTGCAGTAATTTCCAATTGGAATTTTTCAGAAAGTTAAAACTCTATCGTGAGATTTAAATAAAGTTGTTTTAGAATTACATAAAGAACTTTTAGGAGTTGTTCCACAATCGGATAAGGAAGTAAGAAACTAATGCATACATTTTCTCTTTTTTTATTAATTTCAAAATTAATCGAATAATGTTAATCTAATAGGAATTGAAGTTCAAAGGAAATGAAATTAAGCAGGTGATGAAAGTGGAGCTGTTGTATCCCACGATAACCTTAATTATTAACATCTATTATAAATGTTTCTCCTCTACTTAATTTAATTTGATAATGAAGAGCTTCGAAGTTCATTTTAAATAACGTTTGATAATTATTGACCAGCAACTGGATGAAATTGAAAATAAAATATGCATTTTCTCATCTCATTCGGATGCAGAATTTTTAACTGAAATTTCATTACACAGCGTATAATTGCATATTAAGGATATCTTCAATATTATGGAGATATTAATACTTATTTACCAACATTTTCCCACTTCTTAACGACTATTTGATATCAGTCTATAATTCACATCTTCATTTACCTCCGATAATTGTATGTTTAATTTAAATGTGAAAATTTCCCGTGTAAATTCCCTGATCGTGAATTCGATTTGAAACATAATTGCTTTTGCTAATTTCCCCATTCCCTTGAAATCAGTAAGCAAAGTAATTAACATTATTAAGTTCTTTCTTACTGTGGATCAAGTTAAACTTTAAATTGCTATAATTATTTATCCACCATCCGTAAACGTAAGTCAATGTCTTCAAAATGCTTATTTACGAAGAAACAATTTTCTTCTGTATCTGGAGTTAAATAACAAGTTTGGAACATTGAATGAATATATTGCTGTGGCATCAAATTTTAATTAAATTGTATATTTGTACATTTCTCAGTAATACAATGACTAATTTAAACACAGAAAGTGAACTATTTAATTGTTTGAAGCATTATCAAAAGGTGTACAATACATCTAAATATCGATTTTTTTCGTATAAGAATAGTATATTTCTTGCGATATTTTACCGAGACATTTTTTTTTATCTTTAACATACATATTTTACATTTATTTCATAAATTGCTTAGATATTTCTATGTTTAATTCTTTTCATAAATTTTAAAATCAAAATACATTTCCTGTTTGATATACATTTTCTTGAAATTTCGAAAATCATAAGATAATTTCAGCCACCCAATGGGCTATTGTTTTTGATGGATCACTTTTGGCTTACCAGATCACTTTTCATTTTTTTTATCGTTGCATCAATTTTAATTTCATTTAGCTTATAGTCAATTTAATATTTATTTGTCGTTTGCTTTAATTTTAATTACATGTAATTGATATTATACTCATTATAATAACTTATCGTTTGCTTTAAATTTAATATCGGTTAGTTCTTTAGTTTTATTAACGTCGCATTAGATACAACACGAGGGCTATTGGCGACGGACCTCGTAATTTTGAACCTCGGTCAAGTGACGAGGACGACATATGAGCTGGTATCTTCCTCTCCTAACTTCGGCACCACTCCAATGGATTGACTTTGGGTACCAAAAGATTTAACTTGCATCAGCCTCGGCTACACGGTGGATCTTCAGTGGCCAAGGCTCGAACCTGCGACTCAACGAAAAACGCCGGCCATGAGTCTGAAACCATGACCACTAGGCTACCGCAGCCACTAAACATTTATATATCTTTAGTAATTTAGTCTAACTTAAATAGCTGTTTTGCTGATTAAATGATTTTGTATTAAAAAAACTCTTATATCTTAGTTATTTAAATAAAAAAACATACAAAATGATTCCTTAATTAAAAATCAACTAATTTCTTATTTTTGAAAATAAAACCGTATTATATGTACGCATATCCAAAAATGTTTAATTAATTTTTAAATTAAAAATTAAAATTAATTAAAATCCACAAATTTAATAACGGAAAAGTTTACTGTTGTCCATTTCTCAATATTTCATCGTTTACTTTAATTCTTACATTTAATTGAGTAATTTAATAATAATGATAAAAAAAGCGCACCTTAGGTGGCTAAATCTGTTCTTTGCAAAAATTGGCATAGAATTTTTATAAATTATTTATTAAATTTGCTTGAATTCAGAATCAATGGAAGCATTCTATTCCTTTTTCAGTTTCAAATATAAAATTTTGTCAAAAGTTAGTTTCAGCATTTAGAATGAATAACAAAGCATATTTTCTTAAGCAAATATTTTCTCATTATACGCTTTTTGTTTCTGTTTTTATTTTTCATATGTAGAGATATTTATATTTAAATCTTTAAAATTCTCAAAAATAATCTAGTTAAACAAACAAAAAGTATTCTAGGAAATAAAACATTTATCATGCACATGATAATTCAAAGTCTAATTAAGAGTTTTTCCATTAATTACCATTTAACGAACAACCATTATATTTCACTTATCTAAAATTACAAACACTAAGACATTTCAAAAGCAACTAGAAGTGAAAGAATGTTTGAAAGATTACTTAATACAATCAGCGAACTAACAATCATTTAATACTATTTTCTTCCCTATTTAATTTTGAATGCACAAATAAAAGTCTAATCGTAATAACAACTCAATTGAATGTATAAAAATAGAACTTAGTTTACCTTTACATTCAGGGTGAAATTCAGCATACCTGTAATTTAAAGTTTAAAACTAATGCATTTTGTAATAACATCTGAATTTTTTGAAAAAAAATTCAACTGCTACTCTTTCAGCTCTGGATACTCTAAAATATTTTAATTTACTGAACTCTATTTACACAATCACTGTAATATGATGGAAATATATGTGTAATTCCTCATATTAATAATCTATTAATTATTGTGTGTGTACATTTTCTAGTAGTAGTTTATCGTAATATTATGAGTTATTTTCTGTTACATTCTATAAAAGTATGTTATTGTATTTTGTGATAAGAACAAGATTATTATACGACCGAAGCATGTTATATTGTATAAAAATTTTATCACACAAGTTTCCTCTAAATCTTTCGAAGAAGTTTACTTTCGTAGTAACTAGAAACGCCCCGATGCGTTCCTGGAACAGAAACTATTTGCACGTCATTCCCCACTTAGAATTGTACGAAGAAAGTGCGTTTTTCATACGATGTATAACTACCACTTGTTCTTCACATCCTTTTAAAGGGTTTATAAGTTTTCAGAATAAGTTCAAGGTATTTATTATAGTTTTTCTTGAAGAAAGTAAGTAAAGAATATTGCGTTTCATAGAAATATGTTTTATGTTTTATTCCACCAAAGTACTTCAATTTCTTCAATGGTCTTTTGGTGATGAACATTATATCTGCAAACATAATTTTCAAAAGGTTTTCAATGATTTTAATTTCCCATTAAATACTTGCTATAATAAATACTATATTATAATTACTATAATAAATAATATCACACAAACGATGTAGTTAAAATTTGAGCAAAATATTACGAGACTATTTCTTAAAAAAAAACTATTTTATCGGTTTGAACAATTTTACTGCAGATCAAAACAAGAGCTTGTGGTACCTATTTTCGTAATTTTAAATCCTGGCCAATGATGAAGACAACAATAAGGTAAACAACTCACTTACTTGTACTTAAAGCATTATCATGAATTTGAGTGTTAAATAAATTAATCTGGTAGCTGGTCTCTTTATTTCGTCTCTCGGATATTTGGTGTAAAAGGGAATCAAACGCAGGATCTTAGATGAATATCACTTGTTTTGAATATTGCAACCTCAAATACCTGGCTCTTATAGCCTGATATATTTTACAGAAAGATTTATTGTATATTCCTGATACTTTGAACAAGGAAATATTTATTATAATTGTGATTATTTCTTATTTGATATTTCAATGTATTTTTTTCGTAAAAATTAATTACACCTTCATTTTTTGTATTTTTTTTAATGTTTTATTTGATCAGATATCATAAACATATTTCCTGAGCGAAAAATTTCAATAAACATTATTTATAGCAGTAGATATACGCAAATTAAAGCTTAAATAAAAATTGTAATGTAATACGAGGAGTGATAATTAAATAACCGGACTAGTCTAAAGAATTAGCTATATTAAAAAAAAAATACACAAATATCTTTTAATCTCCTTCAACATACTTCTTTTCCCTATCAATATATGACTGATTATAAGTTTTTCACTGTTCGCAGAAGTACAGCAGGTCAGCAGGTGTCACCTTCTTCAGTAAATCTGTCGCTTTTGCCTTCATCTCTTCTACAGACTGAAAATGTGTTCCCTACAATGATCTTTCACTTTTGAAAACAGGTAGAAGTTGCATGCTGCGAGATTTGGTGAGTACGGTGGATGCTCGAGCACAGTAAGGCGTTTGTACGCCAAGAACTGTTTCACAGAGAGCGCATTGTGCGCCGACACGTTGTCTTGGTGTTCGATTTTTTGGTACGAATTTTGCTCAAATTTTCGTCATATGCAAATACTCGGTCAAAATTTTTCCTATTGTCTCTTTGTCTATGTTCCTAATATCTGATATCATTTGAACACTCAAACGTCGGTCTTTATGGACGACTTCACTAATTTTTTTAATGCTTTCATCAGTTCTTGATGTCACAGGTCGACAAGAACGTTCAGCATCTTCAACAACTTCCCGACCTTCCGAAAATCATTTGTGTGATTTAAAAATTTGATTACATGACACACAATTATCTTCACACATCTCTTATAATAATTTAAAACATACAGTTGGAGTTTTTTTTTTCTTCTTTTTTTAATTTTAAATTTATGCGCTGATTGATTTTTAAGTTTATCATGATCGAAGCACTATGGTACAACAACTTCTTACTCAAGCAAGGATGAAAAACAAACTGAGCCAGATAGAGGGACAAAATAATGTGCTACCTGCATCGGAAGTATCAAGGTACCATTCCCACTGCTCCACACCAAACCTAACGTCTAGGGCATGCGCACTGTACAATGATCATCGATCATCGTTTTACTTTTATTGAAAATGAAATTAAAAATAAATATTTAAGCTACTGTATAAAGACATTATATATAGTACATTTCGAAGAATCCAATTCAATTCAAGGTGCCTTTGTATTTAAAAACATTTTTGATGCAATTTATATGAGAAAGGTTTCACGATATGTTTATATTCTACCAAGAAATTTATTATTTTGAACAACTTCCTGAGGAAAAAAAATCTTGTCTTATCTTTTGAAAGTATCAATTATAAAATTTTATTTATATTTCCATTGCTAAGTATTTTCTTTACTATTATAGCATTGATATCAGAAGAAAAACATTTCTATATCAGCTCTTAAAAGGAATTCTGTATTAAGGCAGTTTAACTTTTGTGTGTTTCTTCAGGTGTTTCCTTCTTTTGACTCGAAAATTTAGTTACAATTTAAATCCTTTTTATAAGAATTATACTGTCATTCAAAACATTAAATGAGTTTATGTTTACTAACTTATATTATGAGGAATATATATATTAAAAAAGTAAGAGGATTTTTGAGCTCTTGTGAGAAAAAATAGAAGTAGGATTTGCTGTTCCGGAATCAAATTTCTGATACTGAAAGTGAGAAAATGGTAGTTACAGAGAAAACTAAAATAATTTTAAAACAGCTTAAACACATTGGGAAAGAGTAAATTATACTTTATTACATCCTGTCAAAATAGTCATTTTGACACGTGTACTAACATAATTGTTACCTTCTAGAATTAGAAATGAAAATGTTACCATTTATAAAATAAATATACAATGATCAATGTATCAACCAGAGAATCTCTTTTGTAAATAGAATTATAATAGAATTGGATAGTATATGATAGTTTATATTAAATAGGGAAATTTAATACTAGCGTCCTTTTTCACTGAAACCTTATTCAATATTGATATTTGACACACTGTTCATTCTAAAACATTTTCACATTTGATACCGAATAACTTTTCCTGTAAATGAGAGCGAAAATTTATTGAAAAGTTTCTGTATTAATTTCAAGTATGGCAATCATCTTAACCTCATGTAACTTAGCTGACCCAATACAGTTATCGATCAAATATAAAATATTTAGTTATAAAATTCTATCACAGCTTAAGAAACCAAATTACTTTAAACACAAGAAATATAAGAATTTCACTCTCTCCCCTCATTTCTGTCTCACTTTATATATATATATGTATATATGTATGTATATATATGTATATATATATATATATAAAATAAAATAGCTGATATTTATACATTCTCAAAAATTATATAAACTAAATATACTAAATATAATTCCTTATAATTACAAAGATTACCAACATATTAGTTTCTTTTTTAAATTGCAAGAAAAATGAACAGATTTGCTTATAACAAGAAAATAGAAAAAAAACCCAGAAAGTTACATCTCCAAAATAATAACTAATAATAATAAAACTCTTTAATAGATGCTGCAGAGGATAGCTAATTATAGCGTCATAGACTAATACAATTTAAATCTAATTTTAGTGAATAGACGGTTATATAAGCTTGCTGCTTTTAAAATTTAATTATAATTTTGTAAAAAAATATGAGTTTTTAAAATTCATATTTTTCTGTAATGTTAAAATATTCCAACTGTAATGTTAAAATAAGCTTTGATGTCATATAAAAAAACCGTTTAACTTTACTACCATCATTGCTAATGATTATTTTATCAGAGATAAATTAAAATTTAACTTTCTAACTGTATTTACAACAATGATTTCTTAGATGTTATTATTTCGATTATTTGCTGTATTTTCATTTTAAATTTTTTTACATATTTTGTCTTTTTTCGAATTACGGGTTATACCAAATGTCATTATAAAGTAATGCTCAGTAGGATGTGCTGGACCCATAAAACACTGTTTAACCACACATTTCAGCCAAAATCTAAGAAATCAATTTAAATTCCTTTGTATCAATGCTTAGTTTCTTTAATTTCAGAAAAATTTTGATTTTCAAAAAAAAAAAAAAAAAGAAAGAAAGAAAGAAAAAGTTTATGAGTTTTGTGTTACTTATTCAATCATATTTCTTAATACATAAATATTTATTTACTAAGTACTGTTTTATTTAATATTTTATATATATATATATATATACATACATAATTGAATGAATATATTGAATTGCAAAAGAAAGATATAGTTCATGAGGAAGGTAGATTAAAAATTAAACCAAAAATCAGGACATCAAAAAATATGTATAACTTTAAAAAATTTATTAAGCCAAAAATATCAATTAAAGAAATCCTAAAACCCTTTTCAAGTACAACACACCACGTATATTAAAATTATATACATGGCGTACAAAGAAATGAACGTAAATTTAGAAATTTACGAATTAGAAGCAATTTAAATTCAGAATAAAGACTTACTCACTTATAAAGAAACCATGAATGTTATATTTAAAGTCATACTGAGACTTGAAACGGCATTAAAAATTAATTGAAATAGCCTATAAATATATCTAATCTTGGTTTTTATCCAAATGACTTAAATTTAATTTCTGCAAACAACAACAACAATAAAACTGTACTTCCTCAAAATTACAAATCGAAGAATTCAATTTATAGTGAAATATTTATCATTAAGGGAACGACTCTCTTTAATTTTTTACCTTATTAATGTTCTATTCTTAAACAATAATATTAATTTATCAAGGTACAGAAATATTAATATAAATTATATGTATCATATGAATAACAAAAATACCCATAAATATAACAAAATCAGAGCATTGAGAAGCTCTTTAAATGTAGAGACACGAGAATGTCCAGTTAATATCTTAAAAACATTTATATCAAGAAAGTTATGATAGCAAGATTTTATTTTAAATTTCTATACATTTTAGTTCTATACAACAATAGCTTTTTTTCCATTTCCTTAAGAAAATAACGATACCGCTGTAATAAATTATTTTAGAATGTTATTATAACATTACCAACGGGCCGCGGTAGCCTAGTGGTCAATGTCGTGGACTAGCGACCGGCGGTTTTCGTTCAGTCGCGGGTTCGATCCTTGGCCGCCAAAGACCCGCCGTGTAGCCGGGGCTGATGCACGTTAAATATGTTCGGGGTCCAAAGTCCTCCCGTTGGCGTGGTGTGGATGTTAGGAGAGGGGGGTGCCAGCTAAGGTGTCGTCCTCGTCACTTGACCGTGGTTCAAAATTACGAGGTCCGTCGCCAATAGCCCTCGTGTTGCTTCTAGTGCGACGTTAATAAAAACTAAACTAATAACATTACCAGCGTATTATTCTTATTTTTTAAAGCTAAGCATTCAATTGTTGTTTGTACAATTTGCAACAATTTTTTTTAAAAAATTCATTAATAATGTTATCTCTTTTAAATTAAAGTTTTTTCTGCTATTTTAATTACGTTTTTTAATGTACGAATTTGTTTCTGCAATTTTTTTCATGGTATAGTTCATCCACTGGCTGATACTTAAGTATGTTTTCATTATGATTTGATATTGATTAGTATAGGTGTACACATATCTGTTTTATTGTGATCTTATCCGGGCTGTTATCCAAGTAAAAATACAGCGTCGGAAAAGTGGATCTAGTAAATTAGCTTACCATGCTGTTTAGCGAAAAGCATGAATTAGCTGCTTGAATTGCTGTAGTATATCCACTTTGAATTTTCTTAGAACTTAAATTTTAACAATAATGGTATCTTACTTATATATTTTCAATATGGTTCTGAATTTCTATTGAATCATATACATATTCGAAAGACTTTTATTTAACAATGCTTAAATATTTAAGTTGTATGATAATTTTTGAAATGTAATATTTCTTTGTGATAAAGAATTAAATTTAGATAACTTGAAGGCATTCCCCAAATTTTAAATATTCTAAAAAAATTTCTTTTACACTACCTCTAAAACAATGTGAGTAAAATTTTTATTAAGTATTTTAATCATATACTAAAAAGTTTATTAAAGTTTGGAAAATAATCAAGCCCAAAGAAAAGAATTGATTAAATTAAAACAGAGTTACGAGAATAATCCTCTTTGAGCAAATTTGTTAAGTACATATTTTAAAATTTAATTATTTTTTCAAACTAGGTTTATGATAGGTAACAAAGATTTAATAACTGCAAAAAAACGTAATTAATAATAAGTTTTTGATTAAGATAAATTTTAATCGTTACTTTTAAGCCTTAAAAGGGTTTTAAGTTTTTAACAGTTTTTAATTGGAAAAATCAAATTGTAGTAATTTACCCTTTACTAAACGAAAAAATAAATATTTGATAAAAACACTTCTATTAATGCGAGACTTAAAAATAATATCAACTAAAGAAAACAATGTTTACAGTAAAAGAGAAACCACAAATTTGCAAAGTTTTTTTGCTACGAAAGATTTATAACATTGCTGAAAAGAAGAAAATAAGTTACAAGTTTAACAAAAATGTGACACTGTGATATAAATTAAAATGTATAATGAAAAATTTAATTACATATACAGGGTGAACAAAGTGTAACTTTAATTAAAGTACAGAATGAGAATATCTAAATTTTAACAATATCTCATGACATCACTTTATTCAAAAGTTTAAAATTTTCTAATCATAACTTTTAATTTTAGGTACGGTAAATAACGAAAATAGGAATACCATATTCTCTTATGATCAATTTGATATTCATTATTTTTGTTTTTGAAAGACCGCTGACGTTTTGCAACTCATTAATTTATATTTAGAGATTTTTTTTAATAGTCCTTAATGTTTTTAAGAGTAAAAATGTCTTTGCTTTGAAAAAAACACCATTTTTTAGAAAAAAAACCTTCATTCAAGGATGGAAGAAAGTTCTTACAAATCTGAAAATATTTTTGGGTTATTTTTATCATTTTTTTGCAAAAGGCTACAAAAGCTCAAAAAAGGGAAATAAATTTAAAGAGATATAAATATTTTAAATCACATTTGTGTTAGAAAATCCTATTACGAAGAAGTCTTCAGTTTCTATTTATATTTTTGTACTAAATTATATTTATTTAGATTTAACACGCATAAATAATTTTAAAAAAAATGTAAAAAATAAGTGTCTCTAAAATTTAATGTTACTTCTATTGAATCTGCTTTCAATTGAAATGTATTTAATTATCTTAAGGGCTTTTCACATGCCGAAAACAGCTGGTGAATAGTTTTTCTTTCACACAGTCTAATCAACTAATAAGGTTATAAAGTTAATCAAATAAAAGTCAAGTTTTTTATGCTTACAGAACCAAATTTATTCGTAGTAAAATTTATTCAATCCATAAAACTAACATAAATTTACGTATTAATATGAAATCCTCATTCTTTTTATTGAAAAAAAGTATGGTTTAATCAAAAAATTATCAATTTCCACCGAAATATTCTGTTTATAAAAAAATGGTTAGGAAAATTCCTTGATAAAATTAATGGAAATAATTACAAATTCCCGAAAATTTTCACGAATGATGGAGAAAAAGTATAAATCATTTCTAACACTTTTATCAGTTTCAAAAGTATTTGCATCGGTAACTAAATAAAATATGGGGACAGAAAAAGTAATTATGTTTTTAGGAACTTGTTGTCAATATAATTTTCTTAAATTCTGATTTACTATCAGTGAAAAATTATGTTCCTTTAATTATAGATTCTTGTCCAACTGCATAAAAAGATGTTAAGTATAAGTAAAGAAGTAAATCGATGTTTATGGAGGGAATCCTATATTCTTAAGTTTCAGAAAAGTCATCTTTACAACCCTCATTTCCATTCAACTTATACATATATATATATATATATATATATATATATATATATATATATATATATATATATATATATATATATATATATATATATACATATAGCATATATATATATATATAACAATTGGTTCTTTAATGGTCTATTTGAGTTTTGAAGATTTTTAGTTTTGTTTTGAGTATTTAATTAATTTTTATTTAATTTGCATATATATTTATTTTATTTCTGGTTTCCTTATAGATTCAATTTTTTTTCTCTCAATTGTTTGGCCTTAGTTTTGGATTTTTTTTAGAGTGTTTTATGTTTGTGAACTCTACTGTTTGTGTTTTGTTAAGTGTGTGCTAAACCGTTTCTTGTTAGTTGTAGATTCCCTTATTCTATTACATTTGTAACCGATTTCCCGACAATATTACTTCTGAAAAATATAGCACGATGATGCCTTTTTATAGAAAATATTCCGTTCTCCTCCTGTATTTAAGTTAAGTAATCTCTATTTCTTCTTAAATCGTTTTTCTTATTAAAGGTGAACCAAAGTATTGTTTGAAATATCTATACAGTTCTTTTTTTTTTTTTTTAAAAAAAAAAGCATTATGTTTAGTGTAAAAAGGATGTTCTACTGTCAGTCTTTAACAAAAAGGTATAAATTACTCTATACTATTTATGAATTAAATTGCATTTATTTATGTATTACAAATTGAGTTAATTGAGAATTTTATTAACGCTTTTCTGTTAAATTATTACTTTAATTTTTAAACCATTAATTACTATTCTCTTTTAAAATTGAATCTAACTTAATGATTAATTATTGCTTTTTAATAGATGGAAATATAAGAATTAACGAACTTCAAAATATTTCAGAAACTCAAAATATATAATTGAACTCTGAATTCTTTAAAAGTATATCAAAGACACAAATTGCGATGGTTCTAAAGAACGTTTCACGCATTTACCATATTAATATAAATGTTATTCATAATTTGAAAATTTCTTACCTATATTTACTAGAAAATTTAAGGATTTATAAGAGAAAACCTTTTTGCCTATTGAAGTGACAAATAATTTAGGATTAAAATACAATTTCTTACTGTAAATTTAAGTTAATTTTGAAAAGATATAGAAGGAACAAAAGCAGTTAATATAAATGATGTAAATTTAGGCAAAAGTACTTATAACATTTTAATAAATTAATTTATTTAGAAAATTGCTTGAATATTAAGTGTTTAAATTACTGTACAGTATGGTAGTATTGTCTTTTATGACTTATTATTGATCTTTCATTTGTAACTCATCTATTTAAAATGTTAGTATCATCAAATTTTTTGTAAGTGTCACAGAAGAAGATCGTCTACGTTCAAGAAAATAAATTTATTGATGCAAAATTATGAAGTTTATTAATAAACTTTGATTCCTTATATAATTTCTTTTAAATAAATACTTTTTCCGATAAATTTTTCTACAGAATATAGCATAATAACAATAAATCAATAATATCGAGTTTTAAAATATAGATACAAGTAGATACGAGTAGTAGATACCAGTCTTGAAAATTATTGTAGATTTTTTGATACGAATCTTGAAAATTATAAAAAAAAACTTTAAAATCTGAAATTTAACTCCTCAAACGTAAATATATATATTGAAATATAAAAGTGCATACATATTCTAGTACTTGAGGTTACTAAATGATAAGTGTTAAAATATAAGTGTCAAAAAATTATACCATTTCTTTGTCATATTACGACATTCTAACCCATGCACAAATTTTTAAATTATTACTCAATAACTAAAAGACAAATCTTACTTTGCATTCAGAGATATATAGTTTTCAATAATCTTATGTATTTTTCTAAGAAAAACATTAACTTTTGTTACAGAGTTCAGGGTCAGTTTTAAATCACTCAATTTTTAATCGTAGACTTTAGTTACAGAAATCGATAAAATTATTTCCTATTATGGCAAATTTATCTTGCTAAGTCCCACAGAAATTTTTACATAGACATAAGATTAAGGTTTATAGCCGATAAATAAGTCAGAAATAGTAAGTATTATTCCCTTAAGTTTTAACTTGAGGTCTGTCTTAATCATAAATTAATTTTTCTTCTGGCATTAAAGTTACTCGCACTTGGTAAACTAAATCAATTAAAAATAGTTTTTAAATTGTTCTTATTAAAAATATTCAAAATAATTAGTATCGTTAAAAGAAAAACATTTCCCCGTCATTATACCTTCCTAGCTTTTTTAATTGACATTTTTGGGGAAAAATTCCTTTTCTAGATCTTACTAATAACGATTTTTCTAGTCAGGACTATGTTACTTTTATTTTCCATCAAAAATAAGTAAAAAATTGCAACCCATTATCTTAACTTCTATTGTCTTCTCAAATCAAACCTTTTAATCTAAAATTAGAATTTATTTCTGATGCTTAACAACTATCTAGATATTCGATATTATTAGACTAATAAACTGCTGTTTGTAGAAAATGCAACACCATGAAGGAATCATCAGAATCAAATGAAATTCGCAGCAAATGTCAATTATAGGATATTATGCAAATTAATAAAGTTTCAGAGCCATCTCGCGTGCGCGGCGCGCGCAGCGCCCTCTGAATTGATGCTGAAAGCGTATAAATAAAGTGCTGTAGCGGGACGTTGAAAAAAGTCTATGATTATTTGTTAGTGGCAAACGTTTAGTGAGACCTGAGTATGCCTCCACGACGGAAGAATAAGAAATTCAAGCAACTTACGGAGTTTGAACGAGGGAGGATAATCGGCCTTCGAGAAGGAGGATTTTCCTATCGCGCAATAGCAGCTCGTATGCAGCGGAACAGTTCCACAGTGATGCGAGTTTGGAAACAGTGGACCGACGAGCACCGAACAACTCGAAAAACAGGCACTGGACGACAGAAGGTGACGTCAGAGCGCGATGATCGACACCTGCTCCGCATGGCGGTGAATGATCGCACAGCTTCCTCCAGGCAGCTGGCAGCACGTTGGTCTACTGCTACAGGTGTACAATTGTCGGCTTCGTCAATTCGTCGTCGTCTGCTGCGCCGTGGATTGCGTGTAAGGGTGCCTTTATACAGGATTCCCCTCACGGCGAATCATCGACGGCTGCGTCGGCAGTGGGCTCTTGAGCACAGAGAGCTGATTGGCACCAAGTTGTCTTTTCAGATGAATCACGCTTCAATTTGTGGACCCATGATGGCCGTGTTCGTGTTAGACGTTATGCCGGTCAACGCTGCCTTCCTGAGTGTATTATTGAACGACATAGTGGTCGAACACCCGGAGTTATGGTCTGGGGTGCGATTTCGTATCATGGACGATCCAATTTGATACGAATTGAGGGTAATCTCAATAGCAACAGGTACGTCCGTGAAGTGCTACAGCCCGAAGTCGTTCCTTTCCTTCAAGGCATCCCTGGAGCTATCTTTCAGCAGGATAATGCACGCCCACATGTTGCGCGGACTGTTCGAGACTTCTGTTCAGCACAACGCATGCAACTTCTTCCTTGGCCTGCTTATTCACCGGATACGTCGCCTATTGAGCGCGTGTGGGATATGGTTGGTCGGCGTCTCGCTCGTGATCCGCGTCCTGCAGTTTCCAAAGACGAACTTTGGTTGCGCATACAAGCGATATGGAATTCTCTTCCTCAAGCAGATATTCAACATCTGTTTGACTCCATGCCACGTCGTATAGCAGCACTTATTGCAGCGCATGGTGGCTGCACCAAATACTGATTTCGGACGCTTAATTTGTTTCTTTTGTTTTGAAAATTTCATCATTTATTTGTATCAGTACAAGTCGTTTCTGCATTAAATTTCATTTGATTCTGATGATTCTTTCATGGTGTTGCATTTTCTACAAACAGCAGTATATATATTGTATTGCAAATGATGTTATTCAATAATATTAAATCTATCTTTCCAAAACCTTTCTGTACATGAATATGTTACTGATTGTTATATTAAAGCATTTCCCTGTTATCAAAACAAATTTTTAAGTTTTCCTCTGATATTTTCCATTTTATTTCCTTTCAGTTTCAACATATGTGTCAATAGATTCTAATTATAAATCTTCTGGTATTTTTAGTGGTAGCTGTGTTACTTATTTCAGAAGAAACAAATACTTTAATCTCTGTCTCTTTTATAAAATTCAATTAATTTACCCGATTTATTGTTATTTTTATAAGAGAAGGAGAAAAAAATATCGTTAAAATGTTCAAAAAAAACTCTATTATTTCGAAAATTTCCACGTTTGAAATTTATTATTATGAAAAATGTTACAATTTTATATTCATCATCGTATATAGACTAAATGAATAATGCACTTGAGTTAATGTTGTGTATTCCACCTAAAAGAGTAAAGACATTTAAGGAAATGGTCATGGATATTGACACCAAGCCCATGTTTTTGACACCTCATTTGAAACATGTCAGAAATCCATCCGTGTTTCACGGAGATCGTGAACAATACCCAAAGAAGTGGGTTACAGAATATGACCGAGTCGCTAAATTAAATAAATGGGACAAACATTTTCGCCTTTCAACCGTGTACTTTTTTTCTGGTTGGAAGGTACAATAGTGGCTAGGGAATAATGAAAAGCTTATAGCATCACAGGACCAATTTAAATTGAAACTCACCAGAATATTTGGAAACATCAGACGATCTAAGAGAACCAAGGATGAGCTTAAATTCCGGTGCAAAATCCTAGTCATCACGTGAAGTGGTGCGATGAGGTGGGTACACTCGGTGTCTTCGTGAACATTTGTTCCCTTCTGCATTCCTCCATTATAGATCCATATCATTAGTACTTAGCTGCACCAGACATGATGACCGATTTTTTGGAAGGATAATCGCCTATCCTCTATACAACTATTCTTCCTCCGACAAATTCGGAAATGTATTCCAATGATACTTTTTTTTAACAAAGCCTACTGAAGCTATTCAAGCAAACCCACCGCACGAAAAAACAATTTCAGTACATCAAAACGGCATTATGTACCACCTTTACATAGGAGTGTGTTATTGGCACTAAAAGTTCCCTATGATGTGTGTCTATGTTGAAATGCTAAAATCATTTGTATATTCTATCGCGGTATACACCAGATGAAAGTTTTGCATGGTTTGGATGTTTCCTTCATGGTGTTTCATTTTTGATGGTCAGCAGTGTATATATAAAGTTGATTTAAAGCAATAATGATATGTTATGTAATATTTTTGTTATTCTAACAAGCTTATCTATTTCTTCTAGTATTATTAGGGAAATTATTTGCACTTTCATAAGTACATTTAATAATATATTATATTAATGCATTTTTTTACATATCTGATTGAATTCTTTAAGTAAATTTAATTCAAATTCAAATATTCAGTCAATTTTAATTTATATGAAACCTCATTCTAATTTAAGTTATTTGTAAGTTGTCTTTCTTCCCCCAATCCTATTTTGTTCTGCGATGAAACCTGGTGTTTGATCTAAGGTTTTGTAATATAAAATCTAATTCTTAACTCATGATACTGTTTTATGGGATTAGTTGCTAGCCACACTTCCTAATTGTGAGTAAAAATTCTCAAATGACGTGATATGAAAGCATGTTAAGTGAGGTAACTATTCATATATAGATATATTTTTCATCGTTTTATGATTCAAGAATAAGAGACATAAGAGGGAACAGTTAAATTATCTTTTATGAAATTTTAGAACAAATTCAGATAGTCAAAACAAATTAATTTCTTTTACAAGCTAGTATTTTATTGATGGAGCTGTTATCTTTCCATTTGTACTCTTATGTAAAAGTAATCAAAGATAAGGTTTGAAAAAAATAAAGAAAAGGCAATTACTTTAATGATTTTTTTTTGCAATGATATTAATAATTTGTTTACTTTTATTACTTAAGTATTTTAAATGTTTTTAAACAATTGTCATGTATTTTCACATTCTTTTGATTTATTAACTTCCAAAGTATGTTTAAGAAACTTTTAATTCTAAAGTATTGACTCGTCATACTATTAAACTTCAGGAATTTTCATAACTTCTCATTTAGCAGGTTTTAATTATTATTCAGATAAAAAATATATAAGTTTTATTCAGTAATAATAAAACTTATAAGCTCATTAATTTCACTAGAATACGTTTTTGTAACTTTAATGAATCTTTGAAATGCTCAGCTTAAATATATTTACGTCCTACTGGCATGTATTAAACTTATTCATATTTTATTATGTCTTATTATGTGATATTTATTTTGTCTTAAAATTATATAATAACGTAACACTTCAGAATTTTTGCTTAGTTTGATTTAAAAATGATTTAGAGCAATTTATTAGCACAGGTGAGATCAATTGTTATAGTAAATAAATGTAGCAGAGATGTTTTTAGACTAACAGCACTTTTCAATTTAAAAGAAATCACAAGCAATTATTATTTTAAATTACTTAAGAATATTTATTTTCAAAGAATACGCCTCATGTTTTTTTTTTAAAAAAAATTATAAACTATAATCAGATTGAAAAAGTGTAGTTTAATAAGTTTTTATACACTCGCTTATTTTTCGGAGAGACGTTCAAATAAAAATAATAAGAAAACTTGTACTGTAAAGATAAATACTAGATAAAATAATTGCAGTAAATATTTATATTTTCTGACAAAATTTACCTTTCCTCAGCAACGTAATAAATGGTAATAGTAAATAAATTTATAAGTAACATTTTTCATATATTAGCAATACTGTTTGAATTTTCATTTTTGTATCTCTTTCTTCCCTTTCTTTCCCATCGGCAGAATGGTGGATTATTTCTAAGATGAATTTATAATTTTTTGAAGCATATCTAGTTTGAAACACAATTATTGTGTACTCAATTCTTTTTCTTTCATACTGTATGTTAAATTGAGCTCAAAAATAATATTTCTAATTCAAGCTGTTACAAGTTAATCAGAGCTTAGTTTAACATACAAAAAAATTATTTTAATTATGCAACAAATTACATCGGCTCTTGAATAACTTAAATGAAAGAAAAACAATTCGTCATTTTTTCTTGGTGATAAAAATAAAGTAAAACGAAAAAATTGAAAACGTACAACGTTCAATCATCACGCAGATTGGATATATCTGTAGATATACATAAAGCTAATAATGTTATGCTATCATATAAATTCTCTAATAATTTGTGACCTAAACCTTAGGAAAAAGTGTCATCAACAAAATATCATCTTCGCTAATGATAATAATCAAAGTTTCAGTTTGATGGGTTTTTTTTGTTCTGCAATTATTGTACAAGATTTCTAGAAGTTAACTAACTTCTAGAAATCGCATTTATTCCGTTCTTTTTACTTTTACTCGGTATCTAAGTTGTTAGTTGTCTAGACATATGTCTGAACGAAGAAATGTTAATGAAGCGTTAAGAAGACAAAGAATGTCGTACAAATCTCAGAAGTTGATTTGAAAGGAATTGGTATTGACAAGAAGTAAATGAGGCATTACTCAGATTAACACCAGTAAGATCATCAATAATGCTGTTATCAAATATATATATATATATATATATATATTTGCGCACGAAAAGTCTATTTTTGGGGGGTTGCGTTAATTTCTGAAAAATAAATCTTCATTAAATCAAAAAATGTGTAACTTTGTTTACCTGTTTTGATTTAACTGTGACCTTATTATAAAAGGAAGAATAAAATGTTATGAGAGAGAGAGCTTCTGTAGAAATATAGTACATACTTAAGTGTCTAAATAAAATAACTTTTGTGTTGTTTCCAGAGGTATACAAAATAATTCTTTCCCCCAAAATAAATATCAAAAACTTACATAAAGACAGGTATTTTGTTAAATTTAAAGTTTATCAAAATAATGCAATTATATTCCTACACATCGTTTGCTTTTATTAATAAATGCAATAAATACATCAAAAACGACATAATTATTTTAATATTCCGGATTGATGTTATATGTTAAACGATGTTATTAATACCAAAAACACTCTTCGCTACGATTATATGTTAGTGCATAATTATAAACAAGAGGAATTTCTGAGAAATCATTAAAATAAATTATTTTATTCAAAATATGTCTTTTATACAATCCCATCACAATCGATGATGTAACCGCAATTGAAACTCAATTTATTTGTTAATTAAACGAATAAAACATTTTTTTCATGTGTTGTAGAAACATTTGAAATCTTTGATATGCAATTTCAATTTAATTCACTTATTCTGTACTTATGACGTAAATAGAGCCGGACATATATTTTTTGATACATATGTAGATCTAATACACAGTTTTATGATTTTTCACCCTATAAGTATTTGTAGGGTTAAATGCAAAGATACAATTATTTTTTTCTAATTTATACTCAGAAAACGATTCCAATGTTATAAGCAAACTATATTAGGAAGTATTTTAAAGGTTACCATTAAAAAAGTTTTCATAAAAATGATGCTTTGAAAAAATTTCTTCAAACTAAATTTATTCTTTTTATTGTATAATTATTTAATAAAAGAAACAATTTGAGTTTAAATTAAATTCAATTAAAATTATTTTGAAACTGAAATATTTTATTTTCATTATAATTAGTAGTTTTGTTGAATAATACATGAACAATAATTTGTAAAATTTGGATAATATTTACGTAAATTGTTTTAATATATTTACATAATTGTAAATTATTTTACTACATTAAGTATCGTAAGCAACTCTTTCAATTCTGAAAGCTCTGTTTTAATAATTAAAAAAAAAATTAAACTTTGAAACAAATACTACTAATATCAAATCCTTTAAAATTTACCTAAGTCAAACTAACACACGCAATTAATCTATTCATAAAACAATAAAATCAGATTGAAAAAGATTGAAATTTTTTAACAAGATGTAATGCAAAATCATTTTTAGAACTATAGCCAATCCGAACGATGATAATTGAGTTCAAATTTAATGTTATCAAAAGGCTGTTATAATACATTAAAGGAAATATAAAACTTCAAGGAATATTAGAAATGTAAATAAAAATAAATGAATGGAAATTCACCACTGACATTCTAGTACAATCAAATAAACGAGCCCACTCATATATTCATTTATTTATTTTCTGCAAATTGTGTACATATACGAATAAGAATGCATATTTATCTATTTACCTCAAAATTAATTTATTTACTAAAGCTTCATTTAATCCCGTGAAGTAGCTTTTTACAAAAACAATAAGTCTTTTATACGAAGTATAAAAATCCATTTAAGCCTAGGGGAATTAAAAATAATGAATAAAGTGCTCTAATGTTGTCTATCATTTGTGGAGTTAGTTAACTTCTTTTTCAAAAATGTTCATTAATTTTCATCTCTTCTGGATCTTTCGCCGTGCTTATACAATAAATTACTCAAAACATTTCTCACATTTAATTATGAATGCATCGCTCTTTAGGGAAAACTGATAAATAAAGTTAGTATATTGCCCATTCCTTTTAAACGATTATTATACGAACGATTACCAGTCCCATCAATTTATTGTTTAATTACGTTCTATTATATTCATTTTCATATAATATATCCCTCAGGTAAATTAAATACATTTGCTCAATAGGTATATGTTAATTTCTCTAATTTTTTAACTTAATATTCTGTCTTCATTTATTGAAACACTTTGGAGTTGCGACTTCACTCGAAAGCTTAAAATGCATTGATTTATTTTACTTGTATTCTATGTCTGAAGATGAAATGAGGAGTATACTTTTCGGAAATAAACTTGGGGATATACTCAGCTAATTGTGTACGTAGATGTATAATTTTATTTTGTCTATTTCTTTTCTTAATAATGTTGATTCTAATGTCTAGACAGATTCTGTTGATAAATTATACGAAGCCTTTGATAACTTTAATATTATAGCACTGTATGTTGATTCAATTAGAAAAATAATTCGCCTAATTCTATAGATACATGCACTGAACATGGTTTTCTGTAGGAAAAAGAGAATATAGAAGCCATTCAAAATTCGATTAATCTACGTACTTCTGACATATGGGTATCCTTCAGCTATCTCAGATTTTCTTAGAAATATATAATAGTTTTGGCGATATTGAAACCAATTCCAAGCAAATAAGTTAATTTCTGCAGCAAGACATATGTTCATAAATGAAACTTCAATATGTTGTAGTTGCTACAAATTTTATCTTTATTATATGCACTTTTTAAAAGATACCTTTCTTTATTCTTCAGAATCCTTGTTATCTTTAAAATAAAATTACTTGAAACTGATCAAAATGAGAAAGCGTTGATTCTTTGCTTAGCTTCGAATAAAATAATTTAGTTTTTTGAAAAGCTTTTATTTTTATGAACACTTTCTCTTAATGAAAGAGAGCTGGCTTAGCAACCTACACGATTGCTATTTTTTCACAAATAGTAAATAAAATAGTTATTAATTGATCTTCAGACTATACATCTTGAGAATTTTATTAAAATGCTATCTTTTATGGAGACCTTCTTCCTTTCCACTGATTATTTGAGACGCCTTACCTTTCCTTAAATAAACAAAAGATACACCTATTTTTGTTGTTTGAGTGTTTGTAAACGGTGAGCAGCATTTTTATTTATGTAATTGTCAAAAATGTTTGAAAACTATTAAATTTTAAGAACAAACTTGTTATCATTTGAATAAAGAACCATAAGACGAAAATAAGAATAAATGAAAAATGTAAAACACCATTTTGAACTTTATAAATATAAATGAGTATGATTATTTGTGTATTACATACTTGTACTGAATTTTACATTGTACTTATACAGATACTTTTCCAATCAGAGATGGAATAAGAATTTTTCTGAATTGTTGTTTTAACAAACACTTGATGCAAAGAAAATAAGTTTAAACACAAAATGAGGAATAATTTTTAAATAAAACATTTCGGCCGAGAGACCGTTGCTGAACTAATACTGCTGCATTACTGAACTAATAACATACAGTTTCTAAATACTGCTGTATTGTCCTACTAAATATTTTACTTAATAGTCAAAGGACAACTACGTTGTAACTCATGAAAATGCCTTTAAGATAAAAAAAAAAAAAAAAAGTACAAAAACTGAAACTAAGTAACTTTCTACAAATTGGTACAAATTTCCTACCTAAGTAATCTCACTAAACCAGTCCAGTAGCGGTCGTACCATGTTAAATTTTACTTTTAATTTTTTTCGAGTTTTCTCAAGTAATATTGATATTTTATATGCGTAGCTTTTCCATATATTTCTCCTTCGGCTGTTATATAAACAAGTAAGTGATGCATTCCAATCGATTGAAACTTCTAATCAAATAATCTTCATATTCAAATTATATACAAGTATTTTTATTTCATTTCTAATGCTTAAAATTACAATTTTAAAAGCTAATAACTATTATGTTTTGAAGGTAGATTAATTTGGGTTTAGTTAGAAATTCTCTTGTATTTAACTAAGAGTTTTTAAAAACTAATTTAAACTCAATAAACTCACAAATTTTTACACTCAATGACCTGTGATCATTTCCTTTATGTCGTTCGAAATGTCGCAAATTAAAATTTGATACCATGCTACAGTGTTGATCTTAAAAAGCACTTTATAATATACTCTGATGTAGGTTTGATTGCTTGATTATTTATTTACGGCGTATTGAGTGATTTTTGATTAACGTTGCACTTAGAAGCAATACAAGAGCTACTGGCGACAGGCCTCGTAATTTTGAGGACTGCTCCTGATCTGGCATCCCTCTCTCCAAATTTTCACATCATCGCGATGTGAGGACTTAGTGGCTCTACATATTCAGTGTGGATCTGCTCCGATGCGCAACAAGTATCTGTAATGTCAGGATTCAAACTCTGAAATAGGAGAAAAACTAGCACTCTAACTTCAAACATAAAAATTCGACCCCTAGAATATACGACAGTAGAAGTGCTATTGACCATGGATTATTAATTAAACTTGTAACATTGTTCTATTGGTAATGAATGCCGCATTTTTCGTACATTTTACTCCACGAAGTATCTAACATTTTTTTGAAGAATGCAATGGAATACAATTCAACTCGTTGTATAGAAAGGGTTCAATAGAAAGACGCATGACAGGCAGATATGTTGTAGATAACTAGGACTATAGTAATTTAGATAGGAATGATAAAATCTTATACTCAGATTAATGCCCTTCAACCCATAATTTGCCCTCTTTGTTCTTTCAGGATATCAATTTATTCTGGAGGAAGAAACCAAACCTACCGTACAGGATGCAAGACATGAAAAAAAAATTTAAATCTGAAAGAACGGTAATATCAAATTTTCACCGTCAAAAATACTAATAAAAACTTAAAATGTCTTTTAAGCAGATTTCACACTAATCAATAGCTAACACATGGATCAATAAGTCCCGAGACTGTGCGGTCGTTTTTTTTTTTGCGATTTCCTCCTTCAAACGCACCAGCAAGTCAATATAATAATCACTGTTGATCGATTTACCTTTTTCGAGGTAGTCAATGAAAATCACGCCATGCGTATCCCAAAAAACTGACGCCATGACTTTGCCCGCTGACTGCTGCGTTTTCGGACGCTTCGGACGGCTTTCGCCAGCTGTGCGCCACTGCCGCTTCGACTCTGGAGTCTGGAGTATCCATGTTTCGTCCATGGTCACGTAACAACGCAAGAAATCTTTTTTGTTGCGAGTAAATAGCGATAATCAGCTTTCTGAATCATCGACTCGTTGCTGTTTTTGTTCCATCGAAAGCAATCGCGGCACCCACTTGGAAAAAACCTTTTTCATGCTCAATTTTTCATGAAGGATAGTAAATACACTTCCATATGACCATATGATATCTGTGTCATCTCAGCAATGTCACGGAGCTTCACTTTACGATCTTTCATTATAATTTTTGTCACTTCACTCACATTTTCGGTGTAACGGCTTCCACAGGTCTACCCGAGCGTTCCGCGTCATTTGTGTCGGTACGACCACGTTTAAACTCGGCAAACCACCGACAAATCGTTGCTTTTGATGGACAAGAGTCCGGGTAACATTTTTCAATCCATTGTTTCGCTTGCACGGTGTTTTTACCCATTAAAAAACAATGTTTTATCAGAACACGAAACTCGGTTTTTTCCATTTTTTAAACAAACTACAAAACGACTTTACTCCAACCTCGATAACTCAGCTGTTTCTGGTCCGATAGACTTAAAATTTTGACACGTTTCAAGCAAAGGTTAGTACTCTAGAAAGACCTGGTTACTGGTTTACTACGAGCGCCAGCTCTGGGTTAGTCTCGGAACTGATTGATCCATGTGTTATCATATGATTCATATTGATGTTAAACTCAGGCAAAGCATGTCCCTCAGTCATGTATTCGTTAAGAGTATTCGAGTGGGACACAGACTACCGAAATTCTTGTTTTACCCATCTGAGATACCTTATTATAACCAACTTAAGTTACTTCTTATGCATTAATAAAATAGATTAAAATAACAACATTTGATAAAAGTCATGCATAAGAAATCAAGAACTTACATTTTTTATGCCTTTACTATCAGGGGAAAAAACTCTTAAGTATTTCAAACATTGACTTAACAGATACTTAATCCATTTAATACTCTCATATTGTTATCAAAATAGCTATTCAAAAATTTAAAACTTATAGTAATTAATATAGTGATTGTTTTTCTTTCATCTAAATGCAATGCAAAATTCCTGCACTGGACAAAAATATAAACTTTAAATTAGAAAGCAAAAATAACATAAATGTAACTAAATATTGTAATACAGAAAAGTAGAAAATAGATAACAGAGTCAAAAAAATTCAGACGCCTTGGATTGCTTGGTTACATTGTTTTCCATGGTATTAAAGATAAGAATATTAAGTTACTCTAATTTTAATTACATATCCTTTCTAAAAGCAAAAAAGTACTTCCTTCACATTATCCTATGATAACATTTCTTTTTTATAATAAATTCTAAGTAGACAGTTTAAAGATAAGTTATTTTTAAACCGTTATATGAATATCGGATTACATTTAAAAAATTGCTTTAGCAGAAATTTTCCGAACAATTTATATATTTTAAAATTTATTTCGTTGAAATAAGGGAAATTTGATAATTCTTTAGAAATGGGCATTGATATTGGCATTATTTAATTTAGTTTTGAAAATTAAAAAAAAAAAATGTGTAAATTAACACCCTTTTGAAATTTTTAAAGAATAATTAATTAAATTTTAATGGACTTTTAAAGCTGAAGCTGTTATTTTGAATTGATTAATTTAATTAATTGTTTGATTTTTAAAGTGATTAATCAACGGTTTAGTATATTTTTTCTCTGAAAGAGCATTTAAAGCTACGAATTGAAAACCGTAATGAAAATAGAGAAACAGCAAAACTAGTAGAGTTTTGATAATAATTTATTTTTCTTATATGAATGAAATAAATAAGATAATAATGCTTTTTTACAGTAAATATATTATATAATTTAGGATATTCCAGGAGAGAAAATGTCTTTAGAAAAATGCCATGCATTCATATTTGGTCATTTATAAGAAATACATTCCAAATTTAAATATAAATATATATTTTCTGAAATAAATTTACACATCAAAAATTTTATCACTTAATTTCCGTAGAATTTATTTAATTAAGAAATTCATAAAATGCCTTGATGCTATGTCTTTGAATTTTCGGTGGAAGGTGAATGCTTTATAAGAAATAATTTTGGATAAGCTTCCGCTAAATTTTCTTCCAAAAATTAGCGTAATTTTTACAAGAAGACATGATAAAAAAAAAGTTTATTCCTAATGGTTTTCTTATAACGATTAATAATATTATTAAAAGTCAAATGTGATTTTACATGATGTACCAAACTGTTATAGCTCTACATAAAATTTAAAATAAATATTGTATCTATACTCGTTTTCTGGCAAGCCGCAAAAGCCGAATTCAGCGCTCGTGCCATAAATCTAAATTTCTTCAATCTATGCATTTTTTAAACTTTGATCCGCAGGTCTCATTCGACCATGGAATACAAATGAATTCTATCTACGAGACCACATTTATTCTTGAGAACTTAAGCAGAGGAGAATGAACTGAAGTGTGTTTTTTCCCTTGTACATACTTACATCTCGCTATGCAGTAAAGAGAGATAGATTTTTTATTTTTCCTGTTGTTAAGTCTTGCATCTTAACATTCTTATTTATAATTATTTACGTTAATTTAAAGTAAAATTATACTTTTAATCTTCTATAAAATTAATTTTTAGAATAAAATCTCGAGTTGAGATTATCCCTGTCTCTTTATTTCGCTTACATGTATTTTATACATGGCAAAATCCAAGAAGAAATGAAATATTTGAAGGTTGATCAATAGGTCCTAAGAAAAAGAAAGAAAACAAATTGTTTTAGATAGATTTATTATTAATATTATTCAACGTAATCTCCTATTGGCTCTGTTCACTTTTCCAAACATTTCTTCAATCTTTTAAGCCATCCATAAAGTAAGATTTCGGAAGGTCCTCAAAATAGGCATCTCATGGAGCGATGACCTCTTTATCCGACGTGAACCGTTCTCTACCAAGCTCTTTTTGTAATTTTGAAAATAACAAAAGTCACTAGGGGCCAAATATGGTGAATACGGTGGATGTTGCAAAAATTCGAATTTTAATTCCATGATTTTGGCTATCGGAACTGCGTAGGTGTGCACCCGTGTATCGTCTTGATGGAAGAGAATTATTTTCTTTTCGAAATAAAGACTTTTTTCCCTCATTTCTTCATTCAACCGGTGCAATAACGATGCATAATACTCTCCATCTAATGATTTTCCTTTTTCCAATTAATCAGTGTTGATGATTCCACGTGCATCCCAAAAAATTGTGACCATAATCTTGACGGCAAATTTCACCATCTTTGTTTTCTTCGAAGCTCGTTCGTCTTCAAAAATTCCCTATTTTGACTGTTGTTTCGTCGCTAAAATGTAGTAGTGCATCCACAATTTGTCCTCAGTTATGTATCGATGCAGAAACTTGTCAGGATTGGGACGAAAAAGCACCGAAATTGCCTCAGAGTTGACCACAAGATTTCGTTTATTTTCCACTCAGAGCAAACATGGCACCCATCTTGCCTAGATTTACTCATATTTAAATTTTTCGTGCAAAATAAAAAAACACTGTCATTTGAGATTTGATAGTAGCATATCCCGGATCGCTACTATCTCCGGGATTCGCCGAGAGCTATCTCCCGGATGATAGTTCTCGGAGGATCGCATCTTTCAACTCCGACAGACTGGATGGACGGGATTGATACACCTGGAATTTTAAATATCCCCACAGGCAAAGTTCTGCTGTTGTTAGATCTGAAGGTCATGGAAACTTACAACGTTTGCTAATGATTCTTTCTTCCCAGAATGTCTGTATCAAGAATTCCTTGACTGGATAAGCAGTGTGACTTGTTACTCCATACTGCATAAACGTAATAATAGAAAACGCATCTTTTTCAAGCAAACACTGAACAACCTTTTCGTCCGCAGAAGCTTTAAATAACGCTGAGCATTTACAGTCACCCTTTTCCACCCATTTGCTGGACACTGTGTTTCAAAACAGAGGGATCCTTTGATGAAGGAACCTGTGAACCCACACCACACTGTGACTTTGGGTGAATGCAGTGGTTTCTCTGTCTACACTCGTGCTCGTGGATTTGACATCGACTAGATGCAACAGTTATGAGTATTAACGTCGCCTTGGATCGAAAAATGAGCTTCATCTGTCCCATAAGATTTTAAAGACCCAAGAGAAATCTTGTTCAATTTTGAAGAGAGCCTATTTCAGAAATGCTTCTCTCTCTACAGTAACCGACAGTAAGACTGTAATTTGTATGGATACTGATTAAGAACTCCATGAAGAATGTTTAGGATGGTGGTAAGCCCAAGCGTCTGACAACTTCCCGTGCACTGCTAGTCCCTGCAGCGGAATCTGACGCTAATTTTCCATTTCGGCTGTAAAAACAGCTTTACCAACAAAGCTTTGTATTTTCCACTCAGCATCCTTGTTCACTTGGCTGGCATGCAACAGAGAACTGGATTTGGATCAAGATCATCAGTATTTATAATCGCCTGTCTCATTTTCACATTTCCAACTAAGATGTATGTACCAGCGCCATCTGTCGGATGTTTTTTGAATTATTTTTTTTTCTTCTTATCTTAAAAATCTTAAAAAAATCCCTTGACTTATCGATGCTAAACCTGCAAACCGTTTTTTATTTTGTTTAATTTCCCGGGTTTTATAAATTTTTAAAGTTTTTGCTGACTTTTTGCCCACCCTGTATGTTACATACTACGAAGGTAAAATGAATTTGTACTGATACCTTATCCTTGCAAAAGGAATTCTGAGGTAAATAACCCTAAAAAAATGAGTAAAAAGTTTCACTCTTGGCTTAAAATTTTACTTAGAGTTACTTTCGGTTTTGTATGGTTTTAGAGTCTGGTTAATCAGACTAGTACCGAAATGAACAACTTGGATATATCTGCATTCGTCTTTGATCCCATTAACAAAGGGAACATTGATATCTTTATAGACTTAGCAGAAATTTCTTGTTGTTGTTGCAAGAAGAGAAAAATTATATATGTGAATTGATCAACCATTTTTTTAAAAATTTTATCTATTTCAATATCATTCGATTAATATGAACCTTATTATCTAAGAAAATGTTCCCCACGTGAAAGGCACTAAATAATACTTTTTAAGGAAATTTTAGAAGTAGATTTTATTTAAATGATATGATCAATTTTTAACCTGAGATATTTCTTATTTTTAATTTTTCGATATGTATGTGAGTGTGTGTTGTCAACAATTTTCCTAATTTTTTTCATCAATTTTACTCTCTTTTGTTGTTTATATACATTTCATGTTTAAAGTATGTGACGTCAGGTTTTTTGTGATTTTCTCTTCACTAACCTTGGAGACTTTATGATAATATAAATTACATAAAAATACAATTTCTTCCCAACCCAAATAAAACATGATTAGGTTATTAAGATGAAGGTAGAAGTGAAGCAAATTAAATTAGAGATAGTGATATATAGATGAAATAAAATTGAAAGTAAAACGAAGAGAGTTAGAAGGTAAATTCAGGCTGATACACATTTGTAATTTTTTTAAAGAATCACAAATAATATTTGGGATTGAAGGGAATTGAAGTTTGAGCACTAAAATAAAAATGAGCGTATTGTGTGAAATGATTGAATCAAAATGAGTTAATTGGTATGCTAAGACTTTATTAGTGGATCCTAATTTATAATTAACGTGTTAAGTGGGATTCGAGAGAAGGCGATTCTTATTTTTTTTTCGTCAATGATAAGAAAATATATTTTATCTTGTTCTCATTTGTCTTTAATTGGAGTCTAACCTTTATTGACTGTCTAGTTAAAAGGAACAGTGGCAGAAGAATTAAATATTGAAAAAAAGGGGAGTTAGAAATGTATAACATATTTTATTATTTTTTGAGGAGATAGTCGTTACAACTTTTAATGAGTATTCCTTTTTCTCACTTTCAAAAAAAAATTTCTTTTTCCTCATAATATATATATATATATATATACATATATTATACCTGTGAAGTGTAATAATTTTGATAAAACCCATGCAGACTCAAGATATATTTTTAATTTAACGCAAAATAAAATATCACTAAACCAGAATGAGTGCTTTAGTATGCATGCTAACTTTTCTATTTAATACCAAACAAAATTATTCTGTGTTCAGAAACTACCACGAATACATCAATGAAAATAGCCTTAGGACAAGTTTCTATCAATACATACTAAGGTATTCGAATTACCTACGGAGAGAAAGTAAGCATATGTTTATAATAGCTAGAATGTTTCAGATCTGTTAAGTTTTGAGTAAAACAAATTAAGATAATATCCTAAGCAAACTTTCAAAATCAAATTATAACTACACCAGTATTCAGGAAATCTTCCAAGAAGTTGCCTTAAGGATTTTAAATTATTCATACGTTGGCTGTTACGCGCCTAAATTACATTTTGTCCCGCTTTTGTGAAATAGGGCATTTACCTCCTTAGTTTACTAAAGGTAACTCTCCTCAAAATAGCGTTATTTTATTCATGAAACGTAATCCGTTCGAGATATACAAAGCACACGTTGCTACCTGTTACTGTTACAATAAATTACATGAATAAGTCATAGATAAAATGCAAGCTGAAACAGAAATTCAATTTGAAAACAGCCTCTACGGGAAGTAAACTACTTGCTGAAGATTATACAGCTCAATCTCGTTTTCGTCCCTAATATCTAACAGAATAAAATAAAGAGCTCATATTGTGTGACTACATGTTCAAAAAGCAAGCTTTAAAAAATGCTTTAAATGAACCAACCATACTCAGTTTTTATATAGAATTTAGTTGGATACAGTTGATTGATAACTTGGTTACATGTCTTGTTTTCTAATTTATTATTAAACGTAACATTTTACTTTGAAAACTTTTTTTGTTAAGACTGAATGTGTATAAAAAATCATGAAAATGAACTGAATGAATGAATATTTTTTTTAAAAAGGAAGTACACCCCAAATGATAAGTACTTTATATCAAACTCTTACCTTGTATTGGACAAATTTAATCCGAAAGTAATTTAATATCATGATTCTGATTGCAAAATTGATTGCATTTAACTATATATAAAAACCTATGATTATCTCATACATCTAACAGCTTTTAATGCATAATAATGTATCCAAAAACATGAAATAAAATTTGTAGTGCCATTTGAAACATTTTACCAATTGTTTGATGAACTAAGTAAATAAAGTCAAATAATGTTTATTTAAGATATTTTTCGAGAAAATGATTTTCCTATTTCCTTAATAACAAATATTATAACATTCCGTTATTATTTCCTTTTTCGGTTTTGCTTAAACTTATTAAGAAAATCAAAAAAAAAATTACTCAGTCAAATTAATAGAGAGTCCAATAATGATGATAATTAAGTTATTTAATTCAGACCAATGCATAATTAATAATTAATCCATAACCTTCTTTATCTATGGCAAGTATCCTAAAACACGTTCCAATTATCTTTTAAATAAAATAAAGAATATTCTTCATACCAACCCAATCAAGTTCGGTTTAAGAATTAAAGATGAGGGTTCGAGTCTTTAACCTTTGCACCTACTATTTGATTTCCCTCCTAAAGCTCCTTACTCAACAAGGAGCAACAACTCAAGGTAGGATACCAATGCTTCAGCTGATAATTGTTTCTCACTATTTTTATTGATTGATTTATTGATTTTATTCACGTCGCACTTAGAAGCAACACAAGGGCCATTGGAGCTATTGGGATCAAACTCAGTATTAAACGATTCACATCTAATACACGCATTTCATCAATTCAATTCATTAAACTTTCCAAATTCTATTACAATTAATATAAGTCTAGTTCCATTTATTTTTAAGAATTTTACAACTCAAACGAATGCATTTAAAAATACCCAGAATGTTGGTTGAAGAGAGCCCATATCATGATATAAATTCGTCAACATGTTATTTCATCCCTATGAACTAATAAACTTATTCTAAGAAGACAAATCCTTCTCAAAAATATATTTTAACTCTTTCAAAAAAAGATCACATATGATTATTATTGTCTGAATACTCCCAGTTTGTTTACAAATAATTCATTGTACACCTTATGTCTTTGAGTTTTAAATACATGAGTGGAGTTAACCTTGTTTTAGAAAAAAGTACACTCATGTTTCTAATCTATTTCCAAAAGAAAAGAGAGCCGAAATGAAAGACTAATAGCGAGAAAGAAAAGAAATCAAAAATCAATAATATCATTGTAAATGAGAATGACCGAAAAAAAAGAAGAGAAGATACAAATATAGATATATTAAAATTTAAAGCTATTATCAAGAAGCGATATTCAGAACAAAATCTTTTGTTACATGATTTCACTTATCTAATATATCTAAGAATATCTGAAAGACATTGCGATAAATTGGATACATTTTTAAAATTACCTTTTACAAGACATTCCAGAATTGAAAGTAAAGATTGAAAATAATTTTTTTAATGTGAATCACTTGTGATTTTTTTTCTTTTTAGTAAGTTACAGCAAAGTTACATACTTTATTCAACTTTAAAAAGAAGCAGCAAATAATTTATCGATGTTGTTACGTAAAAAAGTTATAAAACAAGATACATTACACTTCTACTAAATTGCATTTGATATTCACTTTTTCCAAAATGATATTTCGCCTTTTAACATTCTATTCTGAGATGCTTTAAGTTTTCAACAGCTCAATGTCGTGAAAATTAATGAGAAATTGCATAAGTATCTACATACACATCAGTTATTTGTTTATTAAATTATAGGAATTTACTCTAATTCAGAAATAATAAATTAGCTTATATCATCTCAAATTATGAGGTGTGGCTTTATTTTGAATAACTTATGTAGTTGTAAAATTCTTTGAAAGCCAGGCTCGCCTTAAGCAAAATATGAAATGAAGTTAATTCTTTTACTTAACTAAATTAATTCACACACTTTCATTTAGAGAGACAAATCAAAGAGAGCATTGGAGCTTATCTTAACTGAATAATGTACTAAATCAACAGAAAATAGTTTGATTAAGCTAATTGGGATTTAATAATTCGCGAAGCTAGAAATTATCCTAAACCTAAGGTACCCATACTCCAAATTAAATCCTAATAAAACTAGATCGGTGTTGGCAATATACTCCTTCTTCTCAACTACCAGCAAGAATGTCAATATATACTAAATTAGAAAATGCAGTTCATTTCATCTTTTTGCATATTTTTATTTACTCTTTTGGAAAATGAATATGTACTTGTTAGAATTAGTAGAAACTACAAAGCCAAATAACACCTGCACGTACATATGAAACTAAATATAATAAAACATCTCACAGGATACCAAAAATTTAATTTATGAATTAAAGTATCTGGCATAGATTTCTAAGCATTTGAAAAATAAAGCAGCAATTATGACAAAATTAAATGAGGAAAATGTGTAGAAAGAAAAATGGGACATTAGTACATGCTAAATTAAGAGTAATTCAGGACTTTTTCAGAATTTTCAAAATTATATTATTAAGATCTGTGTGGTTTCACATATTACTCTAAAACATGCAAGGAAAAATCAAAATTTGATTAATAAACATATACGTCTGTTGAAATTTGAATTTTTATTTACAATTCGATTTTAAATCTCTTTTTAAAGAGGATTAAAATATATAATAAAATTATAGATAAAAATATTCTTATCACCAATGAATAAGAAAAGATTATAAGTCATTTCACACTAGTACTATATATATTTGCGTTAATATACATTCCATAGCAATAAAATCAGTACATTTTAGACCCTTAAATGTAAATTTTTAATTATGTAACATGTCTTATTATTTTGAAAGAAATCACAAACGAAATATTGTAATTTTTTCACATCGATATTGTGATAACAACCCCAAAATAACAGTAAATTCAAACTTCAGTTTTGGAAAAAGTAAATAAAAGCTTTTGCTGCACGAAAAATGCAAATTTTTTTCCACTTTTGATAAATCTTACAATTCTTTTCAAATTGCAAGCGCCGCTATTTGACACACACATGTTTTTTCTACACAAAACCAAGCCAAATTCGTCTTCCAAAACAAACAATATATTCACGCAAGGATTAAATTGAGAATAAAACCTGTTTACAAGTGTAGCAAAAATATATAATAAATATGATTGTATACCTTATACGTAGTTATTAAGCAAAAAGCTTTACTTTTTATTAAAAAAAAAGGATAAATACGGATAACTTTTAGGTAATTATTAAAGGTTTATTTAAATTTAATTTATAGCTGCTTAATTGAAGTTATTTTCAAGAATAATTATTAGAAATATTCATATTCAAAATTTTATCTTGTTAACACTATATATTTATAAGTTTATCTCGTAATATTTTTAGGAGATAAACTTATTAATAAAAAATATTAACAACAAATGGAAGTGAATTCACTCAGAAAAATAAATATTGTGTATGCTTCTGTTTTAATAGATTCTGATATTCTTAAACTTTAAATCATGAACAATGTATGAATAATTTCGAATATGTATCATTTGAGTTCATGAAGAATTCAAAGGATTTTGTTAGTTAGAAACTTCATGAAAGTTTATCCTGAATAATGTTAATAACACAAGGCAAAACAGTGGGAATTTTGATTTTGAATTACTTGAATTTAAAATATTTACAAAGCAGTTAGTGACAAAAATTCCGGTGTGAAACGATTAAGGTTTTAAGAAAAAATTTATCTATATTACAATAAAATTAAATCATAAATGCATTCTGATAAGCCAGTAATATATCTTATTTGAATTCAAATAATGTAATTACTTTAAAATTAATAAAAATAATGCTATGAATGTTGATTTTTTAAAATAAAAAATCATTTACTACGTCTGAAGGGAACACGGTTTATATTCACCAAATATGAACACACATAAAATATGCATTTTAGAAAAACATTCGTTTTCAAATAAGCAATTATTTCAGTTTTTATTTTTTGCAAAATATTTAAATATTTTAAAAATCTTACCACTCTTATACAATTGTTAGTAAATTTAAAAAACTTTTTTTCTCAATTACTTGGAAGTATTTCTCCCAATTCTGTGTACAGGTTTGGTTGTACTAGTGTTATTTACATCTTTACTTTTTTTTCTTTTTGATATAACGAAAAATTATTTTAAAAAATCAGTTATATCTGATTTTAATGATTTGAATCAAATAATTATTTATGTAAATCCTTATTCCATACTAAAAATTATCGAACATACTAGGGCAGAACAAGAAAATATTTCAAAACTTAATTTGAAGAACATTGAAATGAATGAATATTGAAGAAAATTTAAATAAGGCGCTAAATAATGTAGCTAAAGTTATGGAAATTTATACGAATAGTTAGAAAAGCTAAAAATATTTTTAAAAAATTTAATAATTTTTTTCCGATTATTTGGTCATTTTTAAGGTACTGTGCCCCTTTAAAACGTCTGGATGTAATGACCCCATTTCCCAATTCGGAAATCGTATGAAAGCATTGACCCAAAGCGGTTCCCGAAGTGCAGATATTGTAAGGGTCTCTTGTGTTTAACAAATAAGAGTCAGCGTTAGCCGACACACTATCGTTTATTTCTTTTCTTATTTAACAAAACACCATATCACAATTAACACGAAATACAAGTACGTATATACGCAGAATGATCGTAATACAAAATTATTTTACATAACCTTCCTTTAAAGCTCCTGGACCGATTGTCCACGCCTCGAGATTTGTCCCGTCGTCTCGTCTCTATGGAATTCCAGTCAGCCAATTTTGGCTCCTTATCGCTACTAGCAGAGAGTTAACTATTGACTTTTTCACTACAATCTAATTAATTTCTCCCCTCTTCAAAGAAACTTTTCACGAGGTTCGAGGAAAAAGTTTTCTGTTGATATAAAGCACTTGAAAAGCTACATTATAATTTGTTCTTAACATTAGTCTAGATTATGAAATAGCATTTAAAATTTAGTCTTCTAAATAAAGTAGCATTTAAAACGAAATATGCAAGTTCTAATTTTATCTGAAATATTAATAGTTTAAACTGTTAAATGCACCAGACTTATCCTTACTAAGTTAATTTCGTGAAAAAATTAAAAACAATTATAATACAAAGAAATATCAAATATTAAGTTGCAAGTTTAAAACATATCAAATAAAAGAAATATGTTTTCCTAAAAGAAATGTTTTTTACCTTCATACTAACATTTACACTACATACGTTTATACTATATACCAATACAAATACGTTTTGCTAGATTTTAAGAGATATATCAGATCAAAATATCAGCATTCTGATGATATTTCCTCTTGCCATGAACAATCTCATAATTAAATGTTTGTAGAATTAATGCGCATCTTAAGATCTAGGATTAGTTCCAGTACTTTATTCCAATCGCACCGACGGGTAATGATCAGTTTGCATGAAAAACTTTTTATGTCCATCCAAATAGTACCTTAACTAGTTAACTGCAAAAATAATGGCTGCACACTCTCTTTCTGTAGTGTTGTACTTCTATTCTGCAGGCGAAAATATTTTTGCTTTGGTACAAGATGGTATATTCTTCGTTATTTGCAGTTTATTGTGACAGTACATCATCAATTCCTACATTTGAGGCATCACACTGGATTACGAATGTTTTGTTAAAATCAGTACCAAATAAAACTTGATTTTTAAATAGGTTTTATTTAAGATTCTCAAATGAATTTTGGCTTGAGTTATTCCAGTCAACAGCTGATTTACGTTTAGCCAGCTAATCCTGAAAAATTTCTGACTTGAATTTAGGTACTAGGTGTCGGTAAATCTTGTATGACTGACTTTTAATTCTTCAGGTATTCATAGACCTTGGCCTACCAAATATGCAAATTAGTTAACATAAGTTCAAGCAAATTGACACTTAGAAGGTTTCATGTGTAACATTGCAGAACTAAGTCCGGCAAAAATTTCTCCTAGATGTTTCAAATGATCTTCCCAAGTTTGGGAAAAAACGGTGACATCATCCTAAAAAGGCACATAAATGTCTTCACAGTTTTTTTTTTTTTTAATAAAGTTGCTATGAGTTGACTAAAACCACATGCAGCATTTTTAAAACCAAAAGAAAGACGCAATGGTCTGAAAAGTTAGAACAGAACCCGTAGTTAGTCCAAAAATTGTATATCTTAGAGCATTTTATTTAAAGGGATTTACCAGTATTCTCTTGTCCGATCCAAGACTGTTACATATTTAGTAGCAGATTATTTTTTAACTATTATTCTATATTATACAGGGGGGGGGGGGGGTTTGTTCAGGTGATTATTAAGACATTAATAATCAGTTCAAGGTTTTGCTTCCTTGTTTGTAGCTTCCACTAATATCAACGGAGAAGTAAAACCAGATTCTCCTGTGGGTGGTTCAATGACTTTTATCTTCAGCATTTTTTTTAACTTCGACTTGTAAGATTTCAGATTGTTTCGGTGAAAGTTTGACACAAATAGGTCATACGGACTCTAGTTTAATATCCTGTTGAGAAAAATGTGTGTACCCAGGGTCAATTGAAAGGGCATTAGAATATTTTCCAATCAATTGACCAAGTTCATCTTTCTAATTTTCAGACAATTGAGGTTTCGACTGAATATCCTGCCAAATTTCTAAAAACTCAGAATCTTTAAATTCTATCTCAAGTTTAAGAATTTCATCATTGCTAGGTTTCTATCTAGGCATATCAAATTAGTGTTTTCTTCTGTCTGAAAGTAAGGCTGTAGCATATTCACATGATAAACTTGTCTTTTGTCCTTGTATGGATAATAGATAACGTTATTGATGTCCGAAAGCTGTTTCACAAAAATTCCCGGTTCAATATAATTATATAACAGTTTATATGGTTTAGGCAGAACTATTACCAGCGCTAAATCGCCTTCTTTTAATTCTCTCTTTTCGACTTTAATATCATACCATAGTTTTTGTTTATTTTTAGCTTCTTGTATGTTGAGCAGAACAAGTCCTTGGTAATTTTTCATTCTCTTTAATATTTTAAAAACATACGATACCTCACTGTTCTCTGTTAAGTTCTCATCATCATTAATCATTGGGTTTCACAGGTTTCAACCATGAACTAATTCCTCTAGATTAAAACCAGTACTATAGTGTATAAAAGTCTTCAACGCAAACAGTGTATGAGGTAAAAAAATTTCCCAGTCTGTTCCAAATTCTAAACAAAGCACTTGAAGTATTCGCTACAACCTTTCAACAGGATTTTCTTGAGGATGTCTAACAAAGCTTCTCCCTACTTGAACTCCAAACTTGTCTAAAACTTCTGTCGTAAGTACATTCATGAAGGAAGGTCCTTGATCGGCTTATAATTCTCTAAGAAAATAAAGTCATAATATAGTAACGTATCTATGATAGTTGTGGAACTCAAATTTGGAGAAGGAATTGAATCGGGATATTTGGAGGATAAAGAAATAACAGTTACAGTGTATTTGTTTCCTGAAGTGTTTCCTGAAGTGTGAAGTCCTCAAGCATCCACATTTAATTTAGCTAAGATTTCTGAAATAACAGGAACAAATTTTAGTGGTGTATTTTTCTAATCTCAAGATTTTCCTACTAGTTTACAGTAATCACACAAATTGTGACAAATTTTTCTACGTAATTGTAGTAATTAGGCTAAAAAAGTCTTAATTAAATCATCTTTAGTTTTTCTAATCCCTAAATGGGCGGCCACACCTTCATGACAAGATGTCTTTAGTAACTTACGAAGCTTTTTTGGAACAACTAATACTTTTCATTCAATGCCAATATTGTCTCGTTTCAAAAAACATATTTGTTTGTTTCAGAAGTCTTCTTTTTTGCTTCTGAGATAAGTGGTTCTGGTTAATCACTTTTATGTTGTTTAACTACGAATTCGTTTGAAGAGGTTTTTATGAGACTTTACACTGAGAGTTCGTCTACCACAGGCAGAATAACTATTTTCTTGTTTTATTTCATCCTCGAATAGACACCCATTCAACCCTTCGTTAATTTGCTCAATGGATAAACTTTGATCATCATTTTTCATTTTTGAAATCTTCTTTTAAGGTCTAGTTCACGCAGCATTTAACATATGCATCTGCACTTTTTTCTTTTGGTAATATTCGAACGAAGCAGCAGTCTTGTTTCCTGACGGATAGTTCCCTTGATCTAATGACTATCTTAGAACAATTGCCTTTGTCGTTATATATCCCATTTCACATTCTAACTTAACTTCTACAAGAGGCAATCATACCAATGTCTCTGCTGATGGCATTCTCAACCACCTCTTTTCATTTATATACATATGAAGTTTCACATACTTGTTGCAGATCAAATCAAAAGTTGTACCAGTATTTCGCAAAATTTTCATCTCTACTCCATTAACTTTACCAATACTAGCATAATGTGATATTAGTTCATCAAAGCTTTTATCAATCAAGACATGTAAAATAGAGTTTGGAGTCAACTTTAGTTAATCGCACTGAGGTCTAAGATGATTGCTGGGGCCACATTCATAGCAGAGTGGGGGTTGCTTCCCTCGAATTTTCTGTCTCTATATTTGTCGGAAGATGTTTCGGGTTTTACCGGTAAATTTGGCTTACAGCTTTGGTATTTTCTTCAAACTTAATGGTATGATGGTTTAAAATTTGACCTGGAGAATTGGCAAAGTGTGTGTGTGTTTCTTTTTGAAGCTTTCTCTAATGCTTACATAATTGTCTAACTTTTCAGGAAGATAGAAAGGATTTATAAATTTAAGTCAATTTTCCAAATAATGTTCTCTTACATCAGCAAAAACTCGTAACTTCTGCTTCTCAGACACTAACAGATCCTCAAGTTGTTGGATGGTTTCAATTATCTCTGTGATCCATTCTGGTTAAATAACTAGAAAGGTTTTGAGCATAAATTCTCCAAGATTTATCAGGTATCTTATAATGTCTGTAAAAACACATTGTTTTAATTTCTCGCTGTTCAACTTATATCTTTTCAGGATAAGACTTACCAAAATCGTTGTTATTAGCATTATAGGGAGTCTCTCTGACTAGCATATTTGTCAGTTCTGTCGCTAACACAGCCAACAGGTACGCTACACAGAATTCAGCTATTCTTAGGTATCTGAGTTATTTCTGCTCTTATGGATAAGATATAATCCCATTTCATCGTACTTTAGTGTAATCTGCATTAGCTAAGCTGTGTGACTGGGCTCAACTTTTTCCCCAGTTCATTCTTCTGATCAGGGTGTTCTCTGGAAATTTCTACTTTTTTTTTACTTGCAACTCATACTGCTGTGCTTTCGAGCCCTTCAATCTTCCCTCTCTTCTTGTTTAACTCTTTCATCCTGCTGTTTTCTGTGTCTTCTATTATTGTTATCTAATATAAATTTTACTTCTAATTCTTTATAAAACTCGTTTTTCAAATTTTGATTTTTTTGCCTTCTTAATTTCCGCATCATTATAAAATAGAATCGATTTCAACACCTATTTTTACTCAAATTTTCAACAAATAAAGCTTTCGGGTCTTTGATTAGAAACTCGTGGCATAGGGATAAATAAACAAGACCAGAATGCTCAAGAAAAATTTGAAAATGATAACGAAAGGAGTTTAATTATATTTATTTTTATTCCTATTTTTTTTTAAAAAAAAACGATAATAAATTTGGCAGACCCTTTAAAAGATCATTCTATTTTACGTTACTTTAAAAATGAGTATTTGAAAAGAAAACCAAACCTCTTCACAATCATGCACCTTTTTAATAATTTCGAAAGCGAGACAAAAAATGATGTAAGGGTTAATTTTCGATGATCTTACAATAAATGACAAATTAAGAGAAACGTTATATTAGATCAGATAGTTCTTGATCAAGGTACAAGAAAACATTTGGGTCAGTGAGAGCATCAGAAAAAATTGAGTCACTTTGCTTATTTTTATCAGAAATAATTTTTTCCTCTTTCCTAGCAGTAGAAGAAAGCAAACTGCAGAGTGCAACGTTATCTTCACTGAGCATCTTGCATTGAATAATAATAAATATATTGCTTGTCTTAAATTGGTATATTAATTATTAATTAAATGTTATTTAATTAATTGTATTGTGTTAAGATGAAAACTCATGCATTATTGCATTGTAATTTTCCTATAGTTCTTCAATGCAACAAACTGACCTTTCTAAAATTTTATTTCAATCTAGATATCGAGGCAAATCAAGGAGCACATCTCACAATTAGAAGCTTTTTTTTTTTTTTTAAATAAATCAAAACAACTACCTTTAAGCTTTTTTTCAAACATAATTTAGGTAATTTTTATTAGGTGATAGAGACACACTAACCGAAATTAATGAGAAAAGAAAGGGAAGTAGTGGTGAATAACGTCTTTAAATAAACTGTCTTACCTTAACGATTTAAGAACTTAAATGTTTTAAATAACTTTTTTTTACCACTAGAAGAGAATTTTGACCTTTCGAAGAGGATAAAGCCGTACTAAATAAGGAATATTATTTTAAAAAGTATGCGATGATTAAAAAATGAGAACAATGAATAAGGAAAGCCTTTTGAGTATTAAAATATTTTATTTTCGTATCTGCTATACTTTAAAGTAAGCTTGCATTAGCCTTTTGAAACAATGACTTAACATTTAAGAAGAATTATGAATTTGTCTAAAAAGTTAAAATCTTCTTTAAATAAGAAATATATGAATCATTTTGGTTCTCTAAAATTCTGAGCATGTTTATTTTAATTTCTAAAAATACTTATGAATGAAAAATTTATTCATTTGATTAGAATTTTGAATGAATCAATTTTTCGATTCGAAGTGATTGTTGAATTTCCGGTTATAAGTGGATTATTTTTTTAAATTAACGTTCATTGCCTTTTGTAAATTACAACTGTTGCTAATTGTTAAAGATATTAATTTTTTTTTTACTTTGAAAAAGATAGATAATCAAATTAAACACTTCTGCATGTATTACTTATAATATCAATTGGTACCTTGGATAACGACGGCTTTAGTTAACAATGAGATACTGTAAAAAAAAGAATTGTCTTAGGTAACAACGTAAGCTTCAGTTTACGACATCTATTGGTGGAAGATTTCAAAGAAACATGGCCTTCTGATAAGAAAATACCCGATTATAGACATAGATAGTCAATAGTTTTGGAGAAAATCGCATTTAAGTTTTGCAAAATATTCATATCAATGTCATTCATATTTTCTTAATACACAAGTTATATTAAGCGCACATTATTATACACTTTGGAAATCATACCTTAGATAACTACGATTTTGATTTAGGCGATAGTCTTGGGATAGATTATCATTGTTAACCAGGGTACCACTTCGAACAAAATTTAAGTTTTCCAGTATTGCTCTTTTCTATTATACTCAAATTTATCTAAAATAAATAAGTATTAATCAATTTATTTTTTAAAATAAATATTCATATATTTCACTTTATATTGGATGAGGTAGGGGTTTTTAAAATCTCTCCCTCCCCTCCTACATGTACAAATATACAAAATCTTTTTTAACCTTCAAACGTAACTCTTATATATAACTGCATTTTAAGTGTCTTTAATGTTAATGGTTTTCAGCTTTCTCATTTGAAACCTAAGTTGTTTAGAAACTGAATTGTCTAAGTAATATTTTATTAGAAAAGTACAATAAAATCAATCATGCCAATATTAGTATCTCAATTGCCCTATTTACTATAAAATTACTTACTCGTATTAGTAATTTTCTCACTTGCTTTCAACTAGATTTAATACCATGAAAGTTTTATGTTTTCTTCCTTCCTACTTGGAAATCAGGGTTAATATGCAGGAAAAGCTTTTCCGAAAAGCACTAACCCTCTCCTTTAATTTTGAAAGCCATTTAAGTAGTTTATAATCTAAAAATATACTAAGTTCTTTGGACAATGTATTAAATTCTATGTAATATATAAGCTTTATACTATACAGAACAAGTAGGGATAGTGCACTAATTGTAATTTAACACTAGCTAGAAATATTACTGAAGAATATAACGCGGAATGTGTCTTCTCTGATATATAAAAAAGACAAATTAAAAAGTCAACTGCAATATATTTTTGCTTACAATAAACATTTATTTATTAATGAATTATAATTTGGAAGGGGAAGGCTGAAGAAAAAAGAAAAAGTGGAATTTAATTGCTAAGATAAACAGCTTATTTATTTATTTAAAGGAAAATTTTACATGACATTAAATTTATATATTTTTTTCCTTTGTGTGAAAAGAACTGATAAATGTATTTTTTCTTTTACATTTTCCTTTTCTTTTATAAATTATATGCTACTGTTGAAATATGAAAGAAAATGTATTTTTATCATGTTTAATAACGTAATAAAACTAATATTTTTATAACGTCTTTCACTGTATGAAAACTTAAAATATTTAGAATAAAATTGTGTAAGGAAAAGCAAAACTAAAAAAAACATTTCAAACCAAAAAAACATTTTTTATCTTAAAAACTTTATTTTAACAGATTTATTACAATTTAGATTAAGTATATAAAACCGTCAAGAGATATGAATCAAACTAATTATACATAAAATCAATTACATTTACCTATTTAAAGCTTTAATTGATTACTTGTACTTCAAAAATGATACTTGCGCCTTAAATTGTCATACATATATAATTTTAAGGTTTTCTTCAGACTCTAATGTTTCAATTTATTAACGGTATCTTAAAACTAAATATGCAAGAATATAATAATATAAGAAATCAAAATTATTATTTTAAAATATAAATATCAAAGCTATTTGCTAAATATACGTATTAAAATTTTAATGAAATGCATAAGAAAGGAAAATAAAGATAATTTTCTTTACTTTCCTATTTTGGGTAGCCTGAGTGTCGGGAACACCATTTGAATGTTCAGTTTAAAATTCCATATGTATTCCTATTTAAAATGAAAGCTCATACTTCCTCGTCCTCTCTTCCCCTCTTTACGGAAAACTTTAACATAAAGCTAAAGTGAAAACTATCTGAAGCTCTTCTTTATACTTAGAGGATATTACTCGATTCTTTGTAAGGTAAAAAAGAGTACTTCGTACTACATGAAAAAGCAATCGAGCTTTTACAACCCTCTTTTCAACCAACTACTTGACTGGAACGAGTTCTTCCGTTATGATGACCATAAAATCACGGGAAAGAAATTTCTTGCCTTCCTAACGCATTTCGGTGTAGATGGATCTTCTTTCCAATCCAAGACACTTAGAGCCTTAGCGACAATAACAATAGTACCGATGGCAGCAAAAGACGAAGATGGATGAAGAGTTTATACATGGGTGTAGTAATTTGGTATTTTTATTGGCAGAGCGCAACGGAAGTTATTTGAATAATATCTGAAAAAAGAAGCAAACTGGTAGTTGATGTATGTGTTCATACTTAGGAAAATAAGAAAATACGTCATTACTACCAAAAGAAAATGCGCATATATATACAGAAAGGGCAAACCACCAGTAGGGGTTTAAAAGAAACTAGTAGTTAGTGTAACGGATATTGCTCATGTGCTTAAAGTTATGTTATACGATGTTGAAAATTTGTTGGAAATATACAGATCTTAAACGCCCGTTAAAATGAGAGATTTTTACATTGCCACTATAAAAGTAGAAAATGACCGTCATTACTGTTAAATATGGATGTTTGGGGATACCAGACCCATATGAAAAGATTACTAACATTAGCATGTTATTTTTCAAAAAATATAGTGTCAAGCATTGAAAGATTCTCCTTCGCAAGGTTATATATTCGAGACATAATTTTCATAAGTAAATATTTCAGATTTAAATATTTACATTTTACAGCAATTGAAAGGCATTTGAAAAATAATTTGATATTTTGCTCTATAGAAAATGATATTCAGGTCGTGTCTCAAAAATATTTCGTAATAATATTGAAACTATTTTATATTTGAAACTAAATTTTCTAACGCAATTTTTATGAAATTTAAATGTTTTTTAATGTCTCGAATATCTCGAATCGTTTAATATTTTTGGGAAATGTATCTTATTATTGTATCATTTCAAATGTTTTGTACATTTTCATATAACGTTAAGCTATTCAGTTTGTTTTCTTTCTTTTATTGAGTAACTAAAGAATGTTAGTCAATATATTCGTCTCTTTGTAAGCAGCATGTTATAAGACTGATAAATATATAACATTGCTTCAAAGTATTTTTAATTTGTATCTGAATAATTATGTATTCTAAATAAATTCCTAATAATTCTAACGTAAATTCTCTGATGCGTTACTAATGCTTAAAATTTGTGTAATAATATTCAGTATTGTATTTTGTTTAAAATTTAACTAAAATTGATAAATTCACGTATTTAAATAAATATTTGCTCATACTAATATTTATGCATCAATCACTTATATTTGCTTAAGAATTTGAATTTATTTCTTATTTAGTAGATATATTCCTTGTTATCTATAACAACTGAATTAATGTTTATATATAATCGGTAATATTTTGATGTCTAACAAAATTTATGCTTTAGAGCATTATTTTTTACGAAACATTCAATAAAAACTAAATACTTCAAATAATACAATTTCTACGTCGTAATAATAGCCATTTCTTTTCCATAAATACCTTGACAAGCGTGTTCTTAAGTGTAGAATCGTATCTAAATGGATCAAATACAAGTGTTGAATTTTACTGTCAAATTATACTGCTGAATATTTCAGGAAAACTTTATTGAAATATTTATTACGAATAATGAACAGCACGAAATATCTCAAAGATCATAAGTCCATGCATTCCATTAATTTACAAGTGAATTTTTCAGTATGAATTTATCAAGTTCTCCCAGCTCCATTCAAAATAAGCTCATAAATTTTCATCGTCTTTTTTACTACGATGTTTTCACGAACCAGTTATGTGTTAAAAAAATTCTTTTTTCTTTACATTAATCGGAAAAGTTTGCATAGCAAATTTCCGAAATGTTTAATTAAGGAATATCGGTATGTAATTTCCCCAGGTTCTGATGTATTCATCAGGATACTAAAATATAGCTTTCATGTATATGCGTGACTACTGCATTGCTGCTTTAGCTCCACGTAACATTTTGATGATAATAGCCATACTTTTGACCAACAGTTTGTACAAAGTAAATGGGCGGGAAAGAACACACCACTGCGTGCTGAAGTTTGGCCATTTTTTGATGTGTAAACATCGCCGCCAGTCATTTTCACGTCTATTTCCCCATTTTCCAGCCATAGAATTTCGTGACTACTAGACATCTGAAGGAAACCCCACTTTCACGGATTTTCGTATTAATTTTTTCTTTCAAAAAATGTGCTCTCCTCCTTTTCCAGATTTTCCTACCGAAATGATATTGAAAAAGAAAGCGTGGTCTATTCAGTCGCGGACAAAAACCGACGGTGAATTCTGCCATCAGGTATGAAAGAAAAAAGGAGGGGAGGGAGAAATCGGAGGTGAAAAAAATATTTTCTTGCGCTTTCTTTATGAAAGAAGCTCTAACCAGAATTTTTCATTGGAACAGAGTTTCGGTAAGAATGGCTCGGACAGATTGACAGATGAATAATGAGATTAGATTTTCAGAGAAATCGAAAGCTCTAGTAATTGTACTGCCAAGGAAATTCTTTCATTGCTTCTCGAGGATTCAGAACAGAACAGGACGCAAAACGGACCAATTACGTACTTTGAAATGATTTTCTAAGATTTGCCCTATGAAAAGGAATTAACATATTCAGTGTTTCCTCATTTCTGTAACAAAAAAAGAGACTGATACACATTCAAATTGTTAAAGACAGCTACATATTATGTTCAAGAGGAATTTCTTCAAAATCTTAAAATGAAACACGTATCTACATAAAACATATGTACTTGAGTGATTTCCTTAACAAATATTTTATAAAGGAAAACAACATAATTTTCTGCACGGACTTGTAATTCGATGTATTTATTAAATTGCAAAATCAAAAAGTTGTACATGGAAATATAAGAAAATACAAAGCATTTTACTCTCATTACGACAAATAAGAATTTTAAATATTTAAAAAAAATAAAATTTTAAGATTCTTCATAAAATCGGAATATTCGGAACCCTATGCAACTTTTAATTTATATTTTTTGTGAATGTTTATTTTTTAGTTTAAAAATATTTTCTGTAGTGTTAAGTATTTTATATCTTTAGTTTTTATTGAAAAAGTTAAGGAAACAAATATCCTTATACTTTCAATAAAAGTCATCTGCATGTGAATTAATCCTAATAACACTTTGAGTCTTTAATTCAAATGATTCTACACACACACACACACCCACACACACACACACACACGCACACACACACACACCACACACACACACATATATATATATATATGTGTGTGTAATATAGTCATAAGAAAACAAATTACAAATGACCTTGATAATTTTATTCTTAAAGTTGCAATTAAATATGGTTTGCCTCTTGAGTACTTAAACGAATTTAGATCCTGTGTCTTGAAGGAGATTTTGCTTTTGAATTTTAAAGTAAAAAAGGAAATTACAATTAAAGATCTAAGACATGCTATAGAGAATTTGAAGAAATATTTTGTTGTCGTTCATGTAGATAAATTTCCTACAAGTTATGCAATTATTTATAAATTTTACTATTATAAATTTTTGAATGAATATGCATTGAATAACAGTGCTTTCCAGATATTCAAACAAAACAAAAGAGTGATAAATAATCGTCTTTTGGCATTTAATAAGAAATTGGGCTTACATTTTACAAATATTAAATTTTCATACATATTTTTAACGCCAAAATTTCACAAAAATCAGGTCAAATTTCGAAGTATTACGAATGGCTATAACACCTAAATCACTAGATCTGTCAAACTTTTACAATCAATTCTTCAAAAGTCTATTGATAATATTGAAAAAACTAATATTATTAAAAACAGCTTTGAAATTGTCAAGATCATGAAGGAAAGAAAGGTATTCTCTATACATGGCTATGATTTTAAAGACCTTTTTAATTCAATAGATATTCAAGATTTAATTGCGGATCTTGCAATTTTATATGACAAACATCATTTTAATAATATAATAAAATGAGGAAAATTCAACACTCTTATGAAACTTGTTAAAGAGAATTTTACAGTTTTTAGTCAGGATCGTTTTAAGCAAATTAAGAGTCTGCTTCAAGGAGGTATTGCTAGTAATTGCCTGGTAAATATTTACTTACATTTTTGAGAAATACAACTCACTGTTAATGATTCATACTTTCTTTATCGTTATAGATGGTTTAATTAATTTGGGTAAGACTAAATAATTTAAGCCAAATGTTTTATTTTATCCTGATTACCTCAAATTATTTAAAACTTATTTTATTTTTAATACAATAGAAATTCTGGATCTTGATTGGTAAATTGTTGATGATGTACTATTTAGTAATATATATGATAAATGAGAGGGATTCAAATTCCGTGAAGTTAAAATTCCTTTTGGGAACAGCAATTTACACATAACTGTTTAAAGGAATATTTTAATAAACTATTTATTACGTAACAACAAACAAACCACATCTAAAATAGACAAGTTTAATAATATTAAGAAATTCTTCAGCAATTGTTTAGAGCATGATTATCCAATAAATTTCTTAAATACTTATATACATCCCAAATATATTAAGCATCTATGCGAATCGTGATCCATTTTCAAATCCACCTCACAGCACTAGGCCCCACAAAGTCGACTTGTTAGTTGTCTAGCCATGAAGAATTTATTTATTTACTTTTACATAGTTTACTATTTTTACACATTATCTGGACCATTCTAGTCCTTTACCATACAACTTATTACCATAAATATATATCCTTTAGTCCTCCAACTTATTACCATACTTACTACCAATAGTTTGTATCCTTTTACACTTTACTACCAACGAACTATTGACCAAACAACAGCTTGAATCTTTTTTGAATTTATAGAGTGATGATATGTGTTGGTTTTTTTTTTTTTTTTTTTTTTTTTTTTTTTGCATTTTCAGTATTTGATATCCATTTTGAAGCATTTTGTTCGTGTGAAGATTATTCTACCATTCTACTCATATATTTGAATCTTCATTTCTCTGATTTTTTGTAAGTAATTTTTATATTTTGATTGTGTGTGGTTGATAATTTTTCGATTTTTTTTTTTTTCTTTTATTTTTTTTCAATTTTTATCACTGAACTCTTTTGTATTTCTTATCATTAAACTCTTTTGTTCTCTGGATTTCCCAATTCACAATTCAGCCTACCAAGTTGCAAAGGGGGGAGATTGATACCATGAAATTAGTTCCCCCCCCCCAGAGAAATTTTCAATGAGGTACTAAGAGGAGAAGTTTTCAATGAGAATTTTCTTAAAAAAAAGTATTAGTTCAACTCATCGTATATTGATCAATGTTGTATATTTGCGCTATCTGATGATCGAAAAACTTTTATA
>BMAW01001340.1:134604-145474 GCA_019974015.1 Nephila pilipes | reverse complement strand
TATCTAGCGGAAGAAACTGAATACAAAAGAGATATTACAAGTAATAATTTAATTGAAACCTGCGCATGTATTTCACAGATTTAAAAATAAACAAAGGTATATGATTCTTTGAATTTCAAAAAAATTAATTAGTTTTTTTCATGCAGATCCTCGTGCTTCTTTGAGATGATTGATGTATAAAGAAATAACTCGAATCCTTCAAATCATAAGCGAAACCAATAAACAAGTGTAGCAATTTCAGAAAATCCGTAAGCGATTTTCATTCTTCTGTATTATTCACTAAAACAAACATATGCAAAAATTTTCTTCCATTAAATAGTGATATGTTATATTGTCTAGTTAAAATAAACATTTCCAGGCTCAAAATTAGCTTTAATACTGTTTTATAAATTGTGAAGTCATCTTACTACCGTCTCGTTTGTTAACTTAAAGTTTACTCTAATCAAAAGGTATAAAGTTGAATTTAAGTTCAGGGGGTACATACAATGTAATTAAAATAGTCTATTGTATCCAAACATATAATTTCATTGAACCGCTAATAGGAGAGGATGCTCTCCAACAGTTTAATGTCTCTATCAGCGAATACTAACAACTTCTATAATCTATCAAAGAATATGCTTACAGGAATATAATGCGAGTACCTCATTCAATTGCTCCGACAGCATTGAGTCTTAATCTTAACAAACATGCTATACTCGTCAGAAAAATTCCATGCACATCACATTAATACCCTTCTTATGACTGTAACCTTATTGTCATTCTCATCTATTTTTCCTTTTCCTCTCTTCTCTTTCCTACTACACTTCAATTTATCTATAAATTTTGCTTTACATTATTGGACATTGAGTTGTTTGAATCAAGTATGTCCAAGAAATGTCCATAAAGACTGTTGAAGGGAAGTATGCTTCATATCGTTACAAAATAATATACGTACTAAAAATATATATTCCACCAAAAAATTTCTTTGAATACTTAACTAATTGAGACATGAAATATTTACATAAGAAATATGTTAGCGACATTTCAGCAAATTCAGTGGTTTAAACCATATATAAATAAATGATTTGAAGCATTACAAATATTCTGGTAAGAACCCGCAGAAATTTAAATTGCAAATGAATATATTTTCCACATTGACTTTTATTATTTTATCAAGATATTCTCTCGATTTCTGAGCCACGTTTTATTGCACGGAAAGAGATTTGTTAGAGATTACTATATTAAATAAATTTCTGGGAGAAAACACTTTAGAAGTAAATAATAGTATATATGGGGGCGTTATATATATATATATTCCAAAACCTAAATCCTTTAGAGTGTAAGTTGTAATGCTTAAAAAATTTAACACACATTTAACTTCATTTCTCCAGATAACGTTAAGTCTTTCAATGTGTTGTTAATTTTTACACCAATTCATCATTATAAAAATCTTATGTTAAATTTATATTCATTCGTTATAACCCTTGATGCTTTAATGGTTAATAGTTTTTTTTTCGGGGGGGGGGTGAATTTTTTGGCACTACAGAACATAAATTATTTTGAAATCAATTCAAGAACAAGTATTAAACAGCACTTACATAATTCTGCAAAATATATACGAATCGAATCTAATGATATTTTAAATGACAAATTACTTTTAAAGGTAATTAATTTTGTTATTTGATCCAATTAAGTAACGTAATTATAATGTTTTTAACATGAATTAAATACTGTAATTATTTATTTAGTTCATTTAAGGGACCAAATTTTTAAATAGTCAAAATTAATTATTTTATGAAATATCTTCAGAAAGGCTCATTAATTTCGAAACTGAATTATTTATTTTGCAATTAAATTAAAAGTGCTTAGCATAATTCTAGATTGTTATTTCTTCAGAAAACTTCCGAATTTTTTTTTTATTGTTGATGGGAAAGATTGTTTTTCACAAAGAAGCACTTTTATTTAATTCATTTCAGAACCCTTGCTTTATTATTTTCATTTTTGTATGGAAAAGATAGACAAAAACTTACGTAGTGTAGCTGATGACTGTATTTAAATTATCTAAAAGATAAATCCTTTATATATAAGAAAAACAAATTTCTTAAAAAAATTACATTTTCATTATATGAAAGAATAAAACTCCATGTTCATTATCAGTAAATGATTTTAAAGCATATTTATTTACTTATTCTTTGCGACACTAAGTATTTTATTCTCCTTTGATTGCTGCCAGCGATTTCTTATTCCTTTAAGAAATAAAAGGAAGAAAGTGAACTCGACTTTCAAAGATTTTTTTCTGATAGTTGTAGACTTTCCTTTTCCTTCTTTTGGTTCTTTCACGATCTTTTTTTATCCTAGGAACAACTACCTAAAGGTCCGGGTCTTCAAAAGAAAAAGAAGGAGCACAAAAAGAATCAAAGATATGTTTAGGAAAAAAAAAGGGTCTAACAGCGTATCTTTTTTCACAGATGTTTCCATTCGTATTCAATCATTGTCGACTATACTGGGCATATAGTCTGTACAGATGCTGAACTCAACAGCCGTGCATAGTCCATCTAATTTGATTTTTTGCCTACAAGGACGTTTGTTTATTCGTTCGCAAAATTTGTAGTCAGATTCTTGTTGTTTACATTTCAATGGACAATTTCGCTTATTTTTGTTTCCGGAAAATATATCTATTTTAAGATTTATAAATAATGTTTCAAACCTGACTTCAAAACTAATCTACATTAAGAAAAATTGTAGTTTTAAAGTTTTAAATACAAAATATGCTAAAATTTTAAATAGTTTAAGCTAGCTACGACTTAAAAATTTAGCAAATAATTCATTTTACACTACTACGACTTTATATTAGCTAAATTGTCAGTAGCGTGCTAGCAATGAAAATAATCATAATCATATCAAACTTCTTACAATTTTAAAGCAGTATTTTTTTTTCACATGAAAGTAGAAAAGAAAAAAAATTGACGCTATAAAACAGAATTTTAGACTTCTTTCGTATTTTAATTGTAATTTATGTAGTATTTTCCCTTTCTTTTATGTTCAAAAGTAAATTAATAAAACTAGTAAATTTAAATCCAGTCAATCCAATATCATGAAAATTAAATTAAATTGGAAATCAATGAAAGAAAAATAATTGATTAAAATATTATTCAAAACACAAAGAAAGAAAAGTTTCATTTTAAGAATATTTACATAAATTTTCAGATTATACTTTGGGGCACTGCCAGCCAAGTCAGCGTTGAAACTACATGCAACGAAAATTGGTACATGTAGGTTGGAAGAATTTAATGCTTGCATTTGCATTCATAATAAATTAGATGAACACTTTTTTATAATAAAAATTCAATTTTGAAAATTTTAAATTAATATTTTTGTTTCTTATAAGGATACATATTTTTATGGATTGTAACTTTTCAAAATATCCATTTGCATTCTATATTATTTAATAATTTTTCAATTAACTTTTAATTTGCATTTTAATAAAAAAAACACAATTTAATCAAAAATGGTATATTAGAAGGATTATATATATATATATATATATATATATATATCCCACTATAAAAGAAACAGGTCTCAAACAATACAACAAACAGGTAAGAAAATTTAGTCATTTTCATCATTCATCAAATCAAATTTTTAGATATTTGAGATCTGAAAATAATTTTTATTTAAATTGTATCATAAAGCGAATTTCAGCTGTATACTAAAAAACTTAGGATTTTCGAAATAGCATTTGATTTTGCTATAATAGAAAGAAAATTGAAATAATAGTTGCAGTAATTGAAAGAAATATTTAGTTAAAAGCAGTTGAGTAAAATATGATTTATTAAACAATCTTTGGAAACTCTCTCAAATTTCAAAAAAACAAGAGACTTAATTTTTGTAATGTATAATAAAAAGTATTTCAAACACTTTCATGCAAATTTTTACAAGACAAAGAGAAATTGTAAAGAAAAATAATATGTTTAATTTCATTAAATTTATAGTGACAGTAATTTAATAATATGGAATATTCTCAAAGTAAACCACAAATACATTTTCTTTCTGAAAATTTAAATACTACTACATGAGAGATATTTCTCTTGCCTTAAGATCTTATTCAACAGTTTTTTGAAAATGATACCGTTTTTGTTAGAATGAAGTAAAAATATTTTTAAATTTATTATTATTCATGCACTCACGTTTTATCCTTTAGAATAATTATAATAAATAATAAATTAAAATTAAAAAATCATATAAATTATCAAAATGGAATTTATTTATTCTGGAAAACATCACTTAGCCTAAAGAATCGCTGGAATTTAAAGGAATCAACAGAAGTCATACTAACAGCTTCACAGAATTTATTGAAACGACAAATTTTCATAGTTCTTAGATCTTAAAATATTTTTCACTCCATACTTCGAACACCTTAACAATTTTGAATATATTTGTAGTATCCTTTATTTAAATCCTTGAATAGATAAAATTCATCAGTGGTAAAGTTAGAGAATTGAATAAATTGCTAATTTAAAATTTGGATCTTGGTCTGAACTTCAAAAATAAGGTATTTATTAGATAAGATTTTTCTCTAAATTCTTTGTATGTAAGACATTATAAGTAAAAAATAATTAATTAGTTTCTTTCACATTAAATGAGTTCAAATGGTTTCATTAATGTCAGTCGGAAAATTTAGATATTTATTCGTGATTAAGCGAATTTGACGATGAATGTAAATGAAAATATTTTGTAGAAAAGAAATAAAAATGACAATCAGAAATGTCTAGTCATTTTATGTTCGCAGAAGAATAAAATATGGACATTTCTCCATATTTTAGGTAAGTTATATATAAATGTGTAACAACAAAATGAGTCCTCCCTCTAGAACGCGTCTCCAAGGGATATATGAAACATTAAATATTTGTTTCTTATGCAATACAAAAAAGTTCCTTGGAAACAAACGTAAAGACTCCAAAACTATTTTGAAAGGAGGTTTCAATTAAAACGTCTACAGAAAGCATGAAATATTAAAATCTAGAACCACTATAACAGTCACTTCTGTAAATCACAGAACTGTTTAATGTTATGCTAAATATATGCTGTATGCTTTCTATTTAATAACAATATTAGATCCACCGAAAAGTTCTGTCCGTTTGTGAAGTGAAAGAAAATAATACATTTTTCATACATTTAATAATATTTATTGTACATTATAATTTTCGACGTTATTAGGATTGGTCTATAAATATTCCTGATGAGGGCCTCTTGAGTTAAGTAAAAGAATTTTGCTTAATCGAATCGTCATATGCATATCTCTGTTAACTCGGAACGAAAAAAAAACTCATTTTGGACCGGATGGTAACTGATGATAAAAAATGGATTTTTGAATATATCGTAAGGAAAAGAACATACTTGCAGCAGGAACCATCTGTTCCTCTACCTCTAAATCGAGATTGAAACTTAATAAGAGAATGCTGAGCATATTGTGGGACGTCCAATAACCAATATATTTCGTGACTTAGAAACCTAACAAAAAGCTCAATTCAGAAGATACTGTCAGCAAATGGATAATTTAAACAAAGCATTGAAAGAAAAGAGTCCGGCGATGCTCAATATAAAGTACATTATATTACATCATGATAATGCCAAACCACATTTTGCTTTGGCAATTCATCAAAAAATCACTGAGCTAGGCTGGGAATTTCTGTAGCATCAACCATGCTCCTCAGACCAGAAACCTCTAATTATCAATTGTTTATCTCCCAACAAATTTTTTTGAAAGGAAAAAATTCAAAACTAAGGCATCCGTCCACCTATCACTAATTGAGTTTTTTGTCTCCAAAATTAGACATCTTTCAAAAATGGTATTTTCAAATTACCAAATAAAAGTGAAATACTTTTATTTAATTGAAAATAAGGTAAAATATTTATTGCTTAAAAGTAAGCCAGTATAAATTACTATCAATGTGAATTGCAATAGCATTATAAATATTAAAGAGGATTCCTTTTCAGTAGGTTTCAGGCAATTCCTGAAATCCTTTAGCAAGTCCTTTAAAATTTCTTTTTTTCCCTTTTCTTTCTTTTTCTTTCCCCCTTTTTATTAAGTAGTTTAAGTTATTTTCTTATTTTATAAACTTTAAATAACTTTCTTTATTTTCTCTATAAAGTTTCTTTTCTTTCATTTTACACAGGCTGCAGTAGCCTAGTGGTCATGGTCGTGGACTTGCGGCCAGTGTTTCCATTGAATCATGGGTTCGAGCCTTGATGACATTAAAGACCCACCATGTAGCCGGTGCTGATGCATGTTAAATCTGTAGAGGCTCAAAGACCTCCCGTTGGCTTGGCATGGAAGTTAGGAGAGGTGGTGGTGCCAGCTCATGTGTCATCTTCGTCACTTGACCGAGGTTCAAAATTACGAGGTCCATCACCAAGAGCCGTCGCGTTGCATGTAGTGTGACGTTAATAAAAACAAACAATTTTTACATACTATACTGTAACATACATTATTTATAAAAATACAGTTGCAGTGAAACGTCAGCAAATCCGATAAAATTCTTGCTGCTATCGAATGTTCCTTATATCTAGTTTAGTTGGAACCTTTAGTTGAATTTCTCAGCATTTGGTGGTTTTGTTGGAAACAATCATTGTGTGATAGTGCACAATTTACTAATAAATTACTTAGTATTTGAATATTAACAAATACATACACTCTTATATTAATAATGTAAAATTATAAATCTCATGAATTAAATAAAAAAATTAATTAACGTTAAGCTTTCCTCTCCTAAGAGTTAGGAATCATCATTGTCCACAAGCGCATCGTTGTTTTGTTTCTCTTCGTATACGATGTCAGCATCTGTAGTGTACAATTTAAGCTGAGTAATACAGAATTTCTGAAATACATATTCTATATCACTCAGTTTAAATTGTAGAATTTTCTCTCAAAGAAAAATTTACCTCCTAGTTTTCAAACCACATAGGTTTTCCTCTTCGTCCTTTTCTTTTTTCATACTGTATTTTCTTTGCTCCAGTACATTCCTTGAAAATCCCACTTTTCGAAACCCTTGATAATTGTTGCAGCTGTGACTTTCCTTCAAGACTTCCCCAGTGAAATGATTGTTTCCATAAGATATATGTTACAGTCACTGGATAGACTTAAGAACTTTTAGGAGGGGGCAGTGCAATTGACTATCAGTAAGAGAAATTCTGTGCTCTGTTTTCACCACTTCAAAGCCCCATTAACGAAGTTCTTCAAACAGCTGCAGTCAATCTTTTCAAATATATTTGTAGCTTGTGGGTAGATTTTGTACGTTCGTAACGTATCTATGCTTTTGAGAGTTACTTACCACGATTTGCTTTCTTTATTCAGATTCATCTACGCTTGCATATATGAGAACAGCTACTCTAATTCTCGACAGCTACCTTCAAGTGCCGATTCCACTTTTAAATTTCACAGTTTGATTCGGAGTCATTTTTGTAAATTATCACCTTTCATCAGCGTTAAAAATGTCTTACTCTTCATAATACTGAATTACATTGGGTCATACTTGAGTCTTCTAATTTTCAACACCCGAAGCAAAAACATGTAGCCTTTGATGGTTAGGAGTATCAATTTGTTTTCTCTCTTGTTAAGCGTAGCGTTACAATCAAATGGTTCCTGAAAGTTTAGTTTTTTATTAACGTCGCACTAGGAGCAACACGAGGACTATTGGTGACGGACCTTGTGATTTTGAACCTCGGTCAAGTGACGAGGACGACACCTGAGCTGGCACCCCTTCTACTAACTTCCACACCACACCAACCGGAGGACGTTGGGCCCCACAGATTTAACATGCACCACCTCCGGTTACACGGCGGATCTTTAGCTGCCAAGAATCGAACCCGCGACTGAACGAAAACCGCCGGACACGAATCCAAAACCATAGGCCACCGTGGCCACATTCCTGAAAGTGGTAGTCGTTGTCCTCAGAGTTGTTTCTGAAAATGTCCCTCTTTTTTGAGGGAGTTATAGACAACTCACTCGCACTAAGAATATAGTTTTTAAAAATTATATTTGTGATATACTAATGTAATTTTTACATTTGTAACTGGTACTTGTAAACATTGCAGTAAAGGGATAAATATTACAAATATTAGTAAAATATTAAACAAATAAAAAATATTAGTGTGTTGATTTAATTACAACATAATTAAATCAACACACTCAATTTTAAACTTCATGAAATGTAATTGTTATATTCACCTAACATTCTTTTTGTGTGTGATACATTTTAAAACATGGAGTTATTCATCTTATATATCAGAATAAAATTTACTCTACATCAGAGTTATCAACCTTTCGCTTTTGAACCATTTCAGTAACAAACACCCACCAAATTGCAGAAGAAAAAGAACTAGACAAGAAAAAGAATTAGATCGGTACCTCATTATGCAAAAAAATTTCCAGTTACCCGTTCTTCCCCCTGCATGCTGTAAAACTAACTAAATGTTGCAGTAGGTATCTTTTGTAACTTTTGGGGAAAAGTTTCGTTGTACGAATAGGGTTTCGAATACGAAATACTTCAGATTCGGGTACGAAATACTTCAGATGAGCTGAACTCATTTGTGCGCCTTATGGTGAGCTATTCGAATGCGAGCTTCAACTTCTACCTTAGCGTACGAAATATAATCCTGGTTTCTTATATATGTCCAGCCATCTATTAAATCATACCAAACACTTTCCATGTAAACGTTTAGCAAACTTATTTGCTTTGTTTTTCAGCATGACAACTGGCAAAGAAAGATTTAGATTCCATTAAATGGTGAATAATTTTAAAGAGCTTCGACAACATTCTCATTGCAGAAGGACGGGGAGGGAGCTTCTTTATTTCATCTAAATTTCCAGCAATGATCACACAGTGAATTTTCTAAATATCAGAAACTGTACATTTTGATAAGAAAAAAAATCCTCGCCTATCACCAATTGATTGGAATCAATTTCAATATGTTGATTATTTTTATTTTATCCGTAACTGAAAATGGTCTCCTCTTTACTGCATTCGTGATTTTAACAATTTTTTTTTTCATTATACTGCTGAGATGGTACAATATCTATTCAGACCGAAGTGCTCATATATCTATGAAATCAACGGCTGGATATAGAGAGGTGACATCAGACAACACCTCTAAAATCCTTTCCACTGTTGTTCTGATATTTCAAGAGATGGTTTGAAGAACGGGTTTGTGTAATATGGACTAGAAGATTCCCAAAAATGACGGGAATAGTTAGAGATTGGAGAACGAGGAATACCATTTATCTGGTAGTGGTCCAGTGGTTGATTCCTAGAGGTGATGAGAAAGATTAAAGAATCAGACTTGATATGAATGTTTTGGAATGTTGTATCTTAGGATCCTAATACATATGTGTAAAATTACTTTCGAAAAACCGGGGGAATTTCAGAGGAAGGGAAAGTTCAGTTCATTATAAGCGGACTTTCAATTTCCCCCCAGTTCTAATAACAATATTAGTTAAATAGGAGTTCAGTTTTGACTTCTGAACATTTTTTCTATTACCAAGTTCACTATAGCGAGGTTTGACTATACATAAAATAAGTGAAATTACATTTTTAAGACCTAAAAATCTCTTCTTTTAAAATATTTCCTTCAAAAATGAATAGGTTGATTAAATATTCCTTTATTCAATAATAATAAGTGTTATTCTATACAAAATACTTAGAAAGATGTGATATATATTTGGAATTAAAAAAAATATCAAAACTTAAAAAGACATATTTATGAACTTACGAATTTTTTTGAAGATTCATATAGCTTCTCAAATTCTAAATATTCTCTAGTTTTTACATGCGTAGTTAAATAATTCAATCTATCTTCAATATATCAACAGAAGAGAAATTATATTCAGTAATAAGAACCTCTTCTTAAAAGTGAATTTGAGCGCTGTCTTCAACGGGAAAACTTATTTGTTTAACTTATCGACTGTCTGAGGTGATTCATTGGAATAGAATGTGTTTATACAGAATGTAGGAACTAAATACTGCGTCAGAGAAATCATGAAGCCTCGATAGCCTAGTGGTTATGGTTTCGGATTTGTGGCTGGCGGTTTTCGTTCAGTCACGGATTCACCGTGTAGACGGGGTTGATGCACGTTAAATCTGTCTGGATCAGAGGGCGTGGTGTGGAAGTTAGGAGATGGGGTGCAAGCTCAGGTGTCTTCCTCGTCACTGGACCGAGGTTCAAAATTGATAGGTCTGTCGTCAATAGCCCTCGTGTTGCTTTTAGTGCGACGTTAATAAAAAAACTTAACCATAATCAGAGAAATAATTTATTTCACAACAATTAATATGTTATGAGGATTCCTTTTTAATAAATTTGAACTTAATGCTTGTTATGAAAGAAACGATTGAGGACAATATGCACTTCCAAGATCTGTTGAAAATAATACAAATAAAAACTTTCTTATTTATTGATTCATTGCTCATTAACTACATACTTAACAGAAATACGTTGGCTATTGGTGAAGGACCTCTTAATTTAATTATCATGTTGGAGTTTCAAATTTAAATTGTGCTTTTTAAACATGCTGAAAGTCGAAGTAGAATGAAAAAAATGTTTTGTAAGTATGTAAATTAAATTAAATATATAACTAGATCATTTGAATATGTATAATACTAAGATTTATTAAAGTTTAAATTATTAATTTTAAATAGAAATTACGAAAACACAGCAATCCATGGAAAAAGAGGAAAACTAAAGAAAAATTGACTTAAATTCATTGCTAAACTTAGTAAAATATTTCATATTTGAATCTTAAATGTGTAACTGGTGTAACTGTCATTTAAGAATTTTTTTTAATAACATGCCTAACAGTATATATATATATATATATATATATATATATATACTGTTA
>BMAW01001340.1:116877-134204 GCA_019974015.1 Nephila pilipes | reverse complement strand
TCTTGCATAAAGATTTATTGGCTTATCACTATTTTTTTATTTAGTATTACTTAGTTGCTAAGGCAGCAGACGGAAGAATCTATCGATTAGTAATTTGAAAACGTTTAGTAAAACTTGTTTTCACACTTCATTCTTGTAAAATAAAAAATCGTGGGATTTTTTTTCAGCAAAATCTCATTTAACTATACAACTGTTTTCATACTATTTATTCAAAAATATACACAACACTTATCTTATATAAACTTAATCTTTCTTAAAACAAAATACATTTAATGGAAGTAATGTGCAGTAAAATTGTTAAAAAAACAGAATACTAATTTTAGGGGAAATTTAAATACCACATTTTTAAGAACAAGATGTACAAAATTGGTCACACATTAGAAGCAAAAGTACGTTGAGCAAAGAAATAGTTATTTCTTATTTCCATTGAAAAATGAGAGGAGAATAGTTAAAATTATACCTCCACTACCATGCAATATCTCAAAAGGGTCACAAAACAGCATTTAATTTAAAAAGACGTATAAGCTAAATAATCTATTTTTTATGAAATAAAAGCAACTTCGACCTAGTTTAAGATAATCCTAAATCAATAACACACTTGTTTCTAAGCTATGTTGTTAGCCATCAAATCCCAGCTCACTGAAGGAAGTATAAACTTTGTATTACAGCAATTGAAAACTTAAAGAAGCTATATGAATTCTTTGGGCCAAACTTAAAGCATTCTAAATCCTTATCGATTTCTAAGGGATCCATTCAACTAGCACATCCTCTCATAACATCAAAAAAGTAAAATAATGATTTATATCTAGAATAACGGGCCATTACTGAACACTTTACCTTGCAACCACTCTTCAGCGTCTTGGTCTTTTTTTACGGAACAAATGGACTGTGTATTGTAGGCGTAGTGAGGGGGAACTTCTGTCGAGCAATGGATTAATCCGATATTTATTTTTCTGTCTAAGTCCCTTTCTCTATAAGAATAAAAATGGGATCCTTAGGCCAGCTACTTGAATTTCTACAGGTTAAGCATTAACTAGCACCTGAATTTCTACACTTCAATCTTCTGTCAATTTTTCCAGTTCTACTTTAAGTTGATAGAAGTTACTTTACTTTTAAAGTTCTAGTAATATACACACACACACACACACACACATATATATATATATATAACTATATACACACACACATATATATATATATATATAACTATATACACACACATATATATATATAACTATATATACAACATACACACACACACATATATATATTTTATATATTTATATATAACTATATATAACAACATATATACACACACACACATATATATATATAACATATGTATGTGTGTGCGTGTGTAAAGCAAATGAAGGTTTAAAATCGTTGAATTTTAAATGCACTTATTCTTGAAAATAAATCTAATTCATGAGAAAATATAAATTTGCGTATGGAATTCCAGTTGAGAAAACGATCAGCAAACTCTTAAGTTTGACAAGTTCAGTATTTATAAATGCTTTCTTTATATTTTATAGCAGAATAGATTTTCATGTCCTACTTTCTATTTATCTATTTAATAGTTAGAACTAGAAATAGTAGTCCTATTCTTAAGATAAAATGCTGTATTAATTTATAATAATACATAGTTAAATTTGAATTTAATAGTTTTAAAAAAAGAAATGGTAAAGAATGATGCAAATTGTAATTAAAACAAAATAATGAAAATCATTTTTGTTCAAAAACGAAATAAATTATAAAATATTTATACGTTTTGTAGATATAATGCAGTAGAAAAGGTTTTACCCAAAATTAAAATTTGTTTAGAAAATTTATTGTTTAAACAAAATACCTCGAGTTGTGTAAACAAGGATTATATTTCTCTTTTAAGAAAATATTTAGATAGTTGAAATATTCTGTCCGTGAAAGCAGCTCATAAGGCAGTTTTCATGCATCATACTGTTTCTCTCTAGTTATTTTTTGAGATGCCTTATATCCCGATAAGCTGTAGGCGTATCGTTATGCTGGCATAGTGTTATTATGAACAGTCGTCACAGAAAAAAAGGAAATATTTTATTTCTTTCACAGTTCTTATTACTGCAAGTATAAATATCTAAAGACTCATTAAACTATGACTCAAAAGGAACTATATATAATGTTAAGAAGTATTCTTTAATGAACTTATAATTAGCTTATTATTAACCCACTTAATTTACTTAATAATTTTCTTACTAAGCATACCTTTTTGCTTCACATAATTGATTTCTCATCTTGAAATTAGCTAAATTTCAAATGTTATGAAATTGTACTGGAAAGTTTCCCATTTAGAGTTTTTAAAAAATGGATCCCTAATGTTTATTGGCTTATTGTTATATCAAATATTTAACATCATAATAATTTCCTCTCAACACTTTTCGGAATATTTTTATTCGCAGCAATCGATAATTATATAAAAAGTAACTAGTTCCATAAAAGAGGCGAATCATTAAAAACTGTTAACGAAAAAAAAGAGTGATTTCTAGAAAACCAAAATTTTTAAATATTTGAATTTTCAATGTTTTATAATTCCTAAGTCTAAATTTTATGCTTTAACTTCTATTAGATTTTGAAATAATCATTATCCAAATGTAATTTGGATATTGGGAAGCCTTGAAGTGTCATGTACTTGAAGTGTCATTACGTGCTGTCACTTACGTGTCAAGCAGTAAAAATATTATAAGAGCCGTATTTCTTATTTTTAAAATAACAACAGTAATTTAAAAAAAGAATATTTCTAAAAGTTGCGAAAATAATTAAAAAAAAGCTTTGTCCAAGAAATAAACGTGAAAGAAAATGTAAAAATGCTTTGCGAATTAATTGTTTCTTAATAAATTAATTTAGTGTATGGACCTTCAGCACATATTTTTTTTTGTGAATAGCTCTGAAACTAATAATCGAATTCAAATGAAATTTGAAACATAAGCTGTTTATAGAATTTTCTACTTAATTCCATATAAAGAATGGGAGAGTTCAGGATGAGGAAATTCTTTTCTGAAGTTAATTAATTATGTTGATCAGTTAATTAATCTACTAACATCATAATTTAGCTCCTGGTGATCCAATAACAAGGATGCTAGTTTTGTCCAGCTTCAGAAAGAATTACAAAAGTTATTAAGGATACCTTTTTTTATGAAAAGTGTTCTGAGAAAAAGTATTTGATTGTTTTGACTCGGGTAATTACTTAGTCTGTAACTGCATATTATTTGGCTTAACTAGCTATTACAATGTAAATCAAAGGTTGAATGCCCTGTTCGCCAATTTAGATAGCCCCTTCTCTATAGTCTATTTTATTTTATGAACAAAAAAGGAAGTTTACACCAGAAAATATTCTTGGAATTAACATTTTTACCAATTAGTCTAATAATCATATAAGTGTGTATTAAATGTGCCTTATTGTTTCTCAAATATTTTTGTAAATAAATTAATTTTCATAAAACCATTTTTGGGGAAATAAGCAAAGAATGAATATGTAAATAGCAAATATATTGTTTTGGAGGATGCGAAAATGATAAAAAATCAGAAATCAAACTTACCTGTAGTTGTGAAATATTTTGATCATAAACTAAAGAAAAGATTTCTTTTCTATACTCGGAGTAATATTTTCTCAAAATAGTTAAAGTAATGCAAGGAAAATCGAATTTTCTTTTTACATTCTTTAGATTTAAACCATAGCAGCGAAAAAATAGCGATTTTGAAAACCAGTGAATTTGAATAATCAACCAATTTGTTGAATCGATATCATGTATTTAACATACTTCAAAAAATATCTAAGCTACTACCATTTTGCATAAATATATAAAGTGTCATTTCTTATTAATGCATTTTATACTATAAAATAGTAATACAAAACAAATGTATTAAATATCTGTAGTCATATATTTAAGTCAAGTCTCATATTGTTACTAAAAGTTATTCAGGGGGGAAATTTCATAAAAAGTTTATTAAATCATTGGGAATTTATCCCATATTTTTGTTCTTTTCAAATTATTTGAGGGAGAGTAGAGACTATTAACATATGTGTAGATGTGAGTTACGATATCAGTCTAAATCATTCAGTTTCCAGAAATAAAAGTTAACTTTACTGTTAAGTTGAGTGAAATTTGAGATATATCTTAACAAATATCACTCTCCCCTCTTCACCGCCAAAATATTAAAAACAATTGTTAAAAATTAATGCTAGCCTCGTTTTGAAAAGTACGTTAATTGGTCTGGGGATAGGTTCTTCTAAACAATAAAAAGCTATGCTCATATCACAATGTTTTTTTTTTTTTTTTTTTTTTTGAAAATTGTATAAGTATCCAATTATCCATAGTTATGATAAATGTATTAAAAGTTTTTCAAATTAAAGATACCAAATACAGTAATTTTGGATATTAAAACACATTGTTTTTTTTTTAAGAAAAATCTTTAAAAATCATTCATTTATACTTTCATTATAGTTAATTCCCTAGAAATTCTTATGTGAATTGTTGTTTCAAAAGAGTATTTCTCATAACTTATTCAGAATTTAAAATAATTTGCTAAAGCGAGTAGTGAAAACTCATAACTTTTGTGATTAATTACTATCCAAGAGTGCTTGTCTTAAAATTTAAGAAATTCAGTATTTTTAGCATTGTGTTCAACATATGGTAAATTAATTCTTAATGGAATTGGCAGTAACTAGTAAAAAAAATATTGATTAAATCCATTTTTGAGGTTTCTACTTTAAGCTGAAAATCATCATTTTATTTCTGTAAAACATAACCAGCAATTTCTTCCGAAAAAAAAAGATTTCCCATATCATCATCAAAACCATTTTGAACCAAACCGAAAAACAGTTTTCTAAACTATTATTCCCATCAGAATGGATCGGAAAAATAATTTTAGTTTTAATTCAATCATGCTCCTTCCGTTGCTTTCAGTTTATTTTGAGTGTTCTGAAGGGGAAAAAAATGTACAGGAAGATTGATAATTCCATATTTATCATTGCTGATGTGCTACAACAGCTTTCAGATAAAGAATATTTTTTTCGGTCTGATATTTTATCGTGATACCTATTGCTACAAATATATTTAGAAAAATAGTACCATTTAAAGAGATTTAGCTCGTGTATTCTTTACAGAAGAATTTTATGGAGCACAAGTACAGGCAATTTATCTTAGTTGTGTTAAACTTAACTCACATTGTATAAAACTCGTTAGTTTCCTATTGTCTCAAATTACGTACATTTATTAGTACATAAATTTATTATTGTTCGGTTGATGAATTACTTTTCTTACAAATCCGTTTTGATGATGAAGTGTTATCTAGGGGACGGGGAAGAAGTATAAATTATTACAAAATACTATCATGCATTATTATTTTGAACTACGAGTACATTTGTAGAATCTTTCATGCACTGAAATGAATTTCTAGGAAAAATAATCTTGAAAAGTTTACTCGAAGTCGAAAAACAATAGATTAATTATTTGTAACTAATATCATTGTTATTCTACATCTTTGAGATAAGAACCTTTTAATAGGTTCATTTTAATGAATTCAAATTGAAATTGAATATCTGTCCCTTGAATGTGGTGTATATTTAATAATATAGGTACCTATAGTGAAATGTTATAATATTAATAGTACATTACTTTAAATTAGTATAATAGTACATTACTTAAAATATTGCAAAATTACAGGATGTTAGCGATAGCGTTTCGTTATTCTTGACAGTGTTTTTCATAATAAATTCATTTGTTTCCGAGATTATAGCGAGGAAATTATTACACTTCAACTTGCTTTATCTTTTTAATTTGATAGTGTGAAACGATCAAATTTCTTCTTATATAAATATTTTTAACTCTTTTTAAATTTTATTATTTTATTAAAGCTAAAAATCTTTTCAAATATTTTATTTTTATTTGGTATGTATTATATACAAAAGACAACAATAATGATTAACACTCACTTACTTTCTTTTAAATAATTATATGTTTGAAATTACAGATGTAATCATCTATAACTTGTTTAAATAGATGATGTGATGTTTGAAATAAATTCATTTTCTCAGAATAAGAGTAAAAATCTTATTTGTAAAATGTCGGCTTATTATTTGAGTATAATATAATTCGTGTTACATTAACATAGTGTCATCTAATTGAATTATTTTATTATTTTGAAGGGGGGGCATTTTTGTACCCTAAATAAATTGAAATTTGGTAAGCATTTTGATGGGGAGAAAATATAAAGAAAGGCTGATAGAAGAATTATATAGAAATAGGAATTTAAATCAATGTACATTTTCTGAGAAATTTCATACAATTTCAATTTAAGAAAGTATTTGGAAATTCCTTTTTTTATTATAGAATGCATCAGACGGTTTTAATATTTTAACCTAGCGTGGAACTTTCATTTCTTTAGGTTGTGTTTAGACAAAATTTGTTTTCTTCTTGCGATAGAGAATAAGGAACTAGTTATATATTCTAAGAATTTAAAAGTTTAGAAAATTTATGAAACATATTTAATACTTTGTTAGTATGTGTTAAGAAGGGGAAAAATTACAATTTTCTTAGGATAGAGAATAAAGAACCAGTTACAAATTTTAAAATTTCACGAGTGAAGAAAAATTAGAAAACATGTTTACTACATTTTAGTACAAGTTGCTGCATGGATACGTTTAATCATGAAATAAAATAATCTTTGCTGAAATTCTTATCCACATTTAAATTAATTTTTACTGAAACAAAATTACGAAATTTAACACCAAAAATATTTATTCATTCAATATTATGAGGGTTAATTAACGATTTACTTAAATTATCAAAAAAAAATAAGTTATATTCAGTGCATTTTATGAACCTGTTTCATCATTTTTCGATATATCCTTTTACATTATTTGAATGGTTTGAGATTAAATTATTTCAATTAATGATAAGAAATATTTTATAAAAAAAATTCGATACTATATGAATATTTTAAACTGTGTGGAGGGGACATGCAACCTAAGATGTACATTCCTATCACAAATAGAAAAACTTTGATGGGAAATCATCAACACGTGTTTAATCATTTTTTTCTTTTAATGTGAATTCATCTACTGGAGACGGATGAATAATATCATGCCAGTATATCAGTACACTTTAATGAATATAAGGTTCCTTTAGAAAACATTGATTGTAATGGATAAGACAAACCTCATAAATTTAAAAGTCTTAATTATGCTCGGCAGACAAGCAACGTTATTGGAGATTTTTCTACTAAATCCATTGCCAGACATTGAACAGCTGGAGCGTCAAGTGTTGGCTCAGAAAGATGAGCGATCGAGATATTTTTAATAAAAATCAATTTATGGAAATCTGCTTTCAACACAGAAATAAGCGAAAGCATTTATTTTCATATTAAAGATTTAGTTTGATACATTTTATGGCTCAATATTAAATTTATATAACATGTGTACCTATCAATTGCCTTAAATATTTAATAGTAATATTTATATTAAGTAATGTTTTAATAAAAGTAATATAAATAACAATTTAAATAAAAGCTATCGTAAGTATATGAAACATTTCTATTCATTTATCTTAGCCTTTCTCAGATTTTCTCAGAATGGGATTCCCAAAAAATAAGTGCATATGCTTGCCTGAAGATATCGTATGTAATTAAGTGACTTTAATGTATTATTTTTCTCAACTTCTAATAAATTTATTTTTGAAAGATCTGGAGACCCTGTGTGACCCATTTCTATCAATGCTTCAGTATATTTACATAAAAATGCTGTAAATTAACTTTTTTCTGCTAGCGTTAATTTTGGAAGAAGAAATCGAAGTATATTACTTGGACATGAATCATTATACAGAGTAAAATACCTTCTAGAAAATGAGCTTAAGCTCACCAATATCTTTTTTCCTACAATTTTCACACTCACACGCATAATTTTGTAACTGCGTTAGAGGAGTAGTTAGTTAATGGTTACGAGTTCATGACCGACGTTGTTACCATTGAATCTTTGACCATTTTGACGATATATAACCCTTTTTTAGACAAGCTATAAGAACTACATACACTTAACCTCCCTGCATAAGCAAAATCCTTCGAAACAAATCGAAATTATTTCAAGAAACATATCAAAATATAATTACTTATTTAATAGAATATTTTGTTACTATTTTTCACTATAAAATTCGAATACGAACGAAAACTTAGTCAATATGTACTTAAACAAATCTTTCAAGTAGTGATTTTCTTTTCAAGTTTTCTATATTTATTTTCTTTTTTCAAATACTATTATTTTACACACTAACACAAATTTTTTTATGAGTACACAATTAAATGTATAGAAAAATATATTCACTTACATATTCATGGTGCTTTTCCTTTCTTGAAATAAAAACGCATAGAAAATTCATACATTTGACATTAATATTTATAAGTTTACAGGAAGCATTGACCTAAATTTTAAAACTGTACCTTCCCCATGCAACACTGAAATAAACTCTTTTGCAGGAAATACCTGTATAAGAAGAAATTTTTGACAGGATTTAAAATAAAATCCTTCAGAGAGAAACCGAACAAAAAACGTTCTAAAAATATAGATCCATGGAATGAATACACAAGTAGAACTGTTATTTAACAAGCTACATTTGGCTGATAGAAAAGAAAATGCCAGTCCTTATAAATATTTATTTACTTATTTCAGTAATGGGAATTTTGTCTCTTCGTTGTTCAAATATTTCATTTCTACCATTCAAATTATTCATACTATATTTGAAGCCCTTTTAATCTTTTTATAACAGTTTATTTTATTTTTCAAATTTATAGACAATTATACTCTTACCTAATCGAACTTTAAAAGAAATCCGTCATTTTTATTTAAATAAATTATATGCGATGTCTTCACGTAATGTGCATATCACATCCATTTCCATAACTTGCTTAAAGAATTTCAAACTGCCTTTAATCAAATCTTTCTTTTGCGAATATTAAATATTTTACGGAGTTAGTTACAAAAATAATAGTTATAAATAAATAAAACAGTAATCTTTTAAAAATTTACTTCATTTAAATAACCATTATTACAAGGAATTTATTTGAAATAATGTGTTTGAAGAACTGCTAACAATATTACAATTTTCCACTAAATAATGACTAATCGTTTTCCAAATTCAATTTAATAATATCTTCTCTTTTTTTTTTTATCAAATGTCTCATAACTGAAGCATTAAAATGGGGAATTAAGTGTTTTTGAAAGAATCTGAGGTGTGAGCCCAACACAACCTCAATAAATTAATTTCCTTTTGAGCAAAAGTGCCAACTTGAGAATAATTCTAACCACACTTCAAGCTCAATCAACTATGCAGCTCTTATTGAAATTATAGCTCTAATATGATTCCAATTGCAATCCTAATTCAGGTATAAGTCTTCTTGAAATTCTAATTAGCCTCCTAAAGAGATAGTATAAATTTACATTTATATTTTGCTGGTTTATAAATATTAAGGACATTAACGTATATGTTTATAAATAGTTACACTATATCCTTTAATCATTGCATAAGTTCAAAATAATAATATTGGCCTCAAGAATTGTTTAAAGTTATAGTGTTAAGTGATTAAATATTGTTTTGATATTTCTTTATCATTAAAGATATTATTTCTAACATTTATTTCTTAAATTGATTAAACAAGAAATCATACATTCATTGTTTTCCTTATAGCTTAAGAAAAATTTTTTTTTTTCTGAAATGGCTGACAAAAAATATCTTCCAGCACTAACCACAAAAGCGAAATGCGAAATCTTGAATCGAATAACTGAAAAACAAAAAAAATTTATAGGAATAAAATATTATATTTCACACAGATTCAAAATATCTCTGGGCACTTTTTGACTATAAAGTGTATTCCGATTCCAGAAGCAAACCATGTTTCATATCTTTTCTTTTCCTTTCCCTCCCTGAACTAGGAGAAAAATTTCCATTCCAGTATTTAGTCCCCCTGAAACCAAAGGAAATAGTAGGACTTTGAGAGTTTCCAGCGTAGGTAGTCTACAGCGAAACACGAGAGAAAATTGAAGATAAGGGAAACGATAAGACAGAATTCAAGTGTCTGGTAAACTAAACCCGTGGATATTTTTGTTGGATGGAATTGAATCAGGGTCAACCATATCGACATTTCCCCCTTATACTTGATCCCTACATTTCTTCTAAAAGCTTTACGGAATTCATGAGGGGAAAAAAATGTAGACTTATACCAGAAAAGCTGAAAATGAGACTAACCTATCTAGAAATTAATCTTGTTAAGAGAGTAAAAGGAATACGCGCTTCTAACGAATTGGTGTTCTTTTACTTGCTTCCCGTCTTTGCACATCGTTTCTCATCTTTCCATGATAAAGAAGTCGACATGTTGTAGTGGTAGGAATTAAGGATTCGTTCACGAATGATTTCGGAGATCTTCTGGCTTTTATTAATTCCGATTCAATCGATCGTCGGATACAGAAATGTTGAGGAAAGGGAAATAACTCAGGGAAAAAAGGACTCGTTAATGGATTGGTCTTGCAATTAACCAAGACAGTTGTAACCAACAAGAAAACACGAAATTTATTAAATAGAAGAATGTTTGCTTTTAATTTTGATTAGTTCAACATACAATAATTCAAACCTAAAATATTCTTTTGAAAACTTTAAAATTAAAGAATTATACAAATAGAGAAAATTAGTTAGAAATAATAATGTACATCATAAAAAATAGTGAAATAACAATGCAATAATAAATTTTTTCTTGAAAATTAATTTAATATATTTTATAAATTTGAGTTTTATTGTTTTAATAAAATGAACAATTTTTTTAATATAAATAAAAAGCTTTATTATTCATAAATAATTTCTGAATGAATTGGAAATTTTGAAGCTAATTCAATTATAAGTTAATGTAATATCACAAACATGCAGAAGAAAATAAATTAGAAGGTAATATAAAACAAAAGTTGTAACATCAATGAATAAGTAATATAATTAAAAATGAATTGTCTATGTAATTAATTTTAAAAAATAATTTAATAATCAAGTTTAGGAGTAGATAATTAATATCTTTAATTACCAAATTAATGCCCGAGGCCCACAGGCTTCAGAAACGAGGATGAGCACCACCTGATGGGATTTTTCAGGCCCAAACACACATTCACTTAATTAATTTATTTTGAATTACAATTATAATCCTAAATTTGTAATAATAAATGGGAAAGAAGTTCTCTTAAGTTCAAAATTCAAAAAGAAGTAGGATATTCAGTAATAAAAAAAGGGGAATTATTTAAGAGAAAAATTTATGAACTCAAATAAATGCTTCTATAATAAACAATCCAAAATAGACTCTGACTATTTTAACAGAAACAAATCTAATACAAAATATTGATGATGTGGTATAAATATATTTTAAACGTATTTCGTTGCTATGTTTTAAAGAAAAAAACTAAATCTTTTCTCTCTTTACTTCAATTTCTACAAAATAAAGATTTGACCATGTTTATGAATTTTAACCACAGGAAAGTTTACAATACTTATAAAAATACTTATTATTTCCTGCAGGCAATAATTGACGATTAATCAGTGACTATTATCTACTCACATACCAAATAAATACACTAAATAAAATTTTCAATTAGGAGTCAAAATTCAATCGATTAAAATTTCTCTATATGCTTTGATAAAAGTTTATGAAATTAAAACAACAATTCTATTTTTATCAGGACGTGTGTAATTCTTAATTCTACTTTGTTTTTAATGTTTTATCTTACTTTTGTATCTCGTTCATTAAACAACACACCATTCTATCGTAAATAAACATGAAATGTAAAATTTTATTTTTAATATGCCAATGTATTTATAAGAAATAATTAGTGACGTTTGTTTTACTGTTATAATTTTCGCATTTTTTCATGTTGAATTACCGTAAATGATGAATTTCCAATTACTCAAATGAAAAATATTATCTGGGCTAAATCAAAATATAATTGACTTTTAATTTAAAGAAAAAAAACCTTAATCCTGAGGTTTAAGTTCTTATTTCAATAGAGAAATAGTTTCTTTCTATTTACACTAAAGCTTCAATATCAAGGTAGGAAGATTATTCCTAAGAAAGTTAAACAAAGCTCAATATGATCTTTTCAATATGATACTTTTCAATAGTGTTGTAAGATTTGAGAGGGGCTTCGCAAATAAATTTGGCTCAATATTCCCTCTTAAGGCTCAGTTCTTATGAGCTTTATGTTATTTTTGAATATAATCATACTTTAGAATTAAAAATAAAAAGAATATCAGTAATATCTCAAATTTATTCAAATATAAGTAATTTTTCATTTTAACAAATAATAAATTTTAAATGTAAGTGAAGGTTAATTATATTAAAAATGTTTAACTGTACAAAATATAAAAAGGACTCAGAAAACTTCTTACGAAAGTAAATAAATGAAAAGAAAATTTAAATGCACAATGTAGATAAGTGAACAAATTAAAAATTCGAAACAAATTTTTGTTCTGATATAAAATTACTTGTCATCAAATTAATTACACTAAATTTTTCAAACTCTGTAAACAGATTGATTTAACTTAGCTATACAATAAAAGTATAAAAAAATCACTTATTTTACAGTAATTGTATACCAAAAAGTATCATGTTTGAATTGCGTAACAATATGCATGTTCCAATTAATATTAAAAGTTGAATATTCATGTTCATTCTTTCTCTAAGTGTAAAAGAATAAGGAAGAAATAAGAGATGACTCAGACTAAAATGTTCAAAATGATGCTTACTAAAACAGATTTATCAGTAAAATACGTGTGATATTTCTGATTAGAGAAATATTAAGCTTAGAAAATTAAAATTAAAGTTATATGCGTTAATAATGAAAACGAGATTTACTTACCAAATTAATCCTTCTAAACACATATCTTATACATTTGTAATGAATTCCTTTCTTCCTTTGTTTTTGTAAATCAAACTCATTTAGTGATGTTCTTATTTTCTTAATAATTAATTTCTAGATGTAATTATAAAAATGGGCATAACATTATTTATTCCAGTGCATAAAAATAATATAATATCAGTTATATTTCTCATAGCATTAATTAATATTCACAAAATAAACTTTGATTTTCTCTACATTTCGTTTATAATCTTTCTTAAGAGCAATTCTTACTAGAATTTATTTTTTATAAAAACGAAATTTCTGAACAGAAATATACTTTTTGGTAAACTCCGAATTCTGAAAAGTACGAGTTTGGTAAGAATCAAACTTCCCTTCTTTGTAAAAAGAAATATTTATTAAATAGCGTGGAGTTATGGAAAGCAAGTACATAAATATTTTCACTAAGCAGCAACATATAATTTTTGGAAATTTCAATAAAAAATTTTATCATAAATGTCACCATAAACTAATTTTATATTAACACTTATTTTAGAAAATTATAGATAATAATTGAGAAATAATTCTTTAGAAAGTGTTCATTTCTAAAAGATTGAATGTTCTTTGTAAAACTCTCAATACAATTTGTCAAACGTGGGAATTTATCATGTAAAAATATGCGTTTCATTGACCAAAGGCTGATTACAGAAAGTAAATTTTAAGCAGTCAAAAAGACTTATATAGGACAAAAGCTCAGTGTACTCTCAATAAACATAATACTTTAGTATACAGAATAAATAAACTATTAAAATATAAATAAATAAACAAAGTACATTGTGAGTTTCTTATTTAAAATTAGTTGTGTGTGTGGTGTGTGTGTATATATAGTATGTATATTACACACACACCCTAATTTTTCCCATTCTATGATCCATTAGTAAGGAGTTCATCATTATTTATTGGTACAATTTGAAATTATCCATTAATTTATGCGATCACTCGCTCATATATTCTGTTGAATCAACTTTCACATAGTCATAAATCTCTCGGAACTCCAATTTGTTGTATATATCTTGTATCTTAGACACAATTCTGATAATACGTAAAATTTTGCTTTTTTTTACGTATAATTAGATTTCTAAATATATTCAGATTTAAAGAACTTCCAAATAAGGAAACTTTATGATTCCTTAAGGAGAATAGGTCTCTTTTACCATATACAGGGTGATTATAAAGTAGCATTTTCAAATGGTAGTAAAAAAAACCACAGGTTGGATGACCTGCCTCTGAATGTACGTGAAGCAATGGGAATTTTTTTTATGAAAGAGAAAATACCTCAAAAGTCGAACGATAGATGTAGTTATACTAATCAGATGTGACTAAAAAAACTATTGCTGTAAAATAAGTGCGAATTTTAAGATGCTAATTAAAAGACATGACATGCACGCCGCACATTACACAAGTGATTGAAAGACGGTAAATAGGTCATTCTTGTTATTTTGTGTCTGAGAAGATAGTCATGACTCTATCATTGAGGAATCGGGCTTTGCTTGTGAAGCTTCTTTAAAAGAATTGTGACGGCGCGGCAATTATATTGAAGAAATTTCGGACTTTAAAGTTTTAAAAAAAATGGCTCTGATCCAATTACTGCATTAAGTCTGAAGAAAATGATTGATAAATTCAAAGAGTCGGGTCCATTTAACTTGAAATGTGGCAGAAGGAGGGAAGCAGTTGCCTCGACGTTAGTGCAGGTACGACTACAGCAATGGAGGAAGTGTCAAGCAATGTCTTGGGAAAGTAAAGTGCACGGGGAATTGTCCAATTCTTAGACAGGCCTGTCAGAGCGATTCGTCAAATTTTACGAAACACTATGCAATGCTATCCATTCAAAATTATGTGAGTTCAGAAGCTGGTTCATGCTGACCAGCCGAAACAAGAAGTTTCATCCTGCAACTTATTGCTCGAATGGAAGTGGACAATGCATGATCATAGAACATTTGTGGACAGACGAAGGTCATTTATGTTTCTAAGGTTAAGTCAATACTATAAATAGTAGAATATGGGCATGAGAGAATCCGTTTCTAATGCAACCATTGCCTCTGCATTCTCAAAAGGTCGCTGTGTGGTGCATGTTTACGGCAGCATTAATCGTTGTCCCTTTCTTTTTCAAAGAGTTTGGTACATCAGATCCTGTCACCTGTATAGTTAACGGGAATCGTTATGAATTTCTTTTGCTCAATCAACTCATTCCAGCACTGCAAAAACGAGTGTGTAAAAATTTATTGGATAACACAATTTTGAATCAAGATATAGCTCCTCCACACGTTTGAAATCCAGTGAACAGTTGTTCAACACACAATTAGGAAATGGAAGAAAGATCAGTCACCATTTCCCAACAACATGGCCACCACGACCACCTAACCTGAACCCATGCCATTTTTTTTGTGGGGTTACCTAAGACATGATGTTTATCGAGCTCTGATTGTGAACCTCGCAAAAAACCTACGCAGCAAATTCACAACATCACAACTGATACACAATGATCTGTTATGGAACTTGCTGTTTTCTAATTTCATCTTCTAGCAGAAAACGGTGGACAGCAAATTGAACATTTCTAAAGCAAGTCGTAGCAGCTTATTCGCGACTTTCTTTTCTTGACGGTTTCATCACTTTTTGCTTTATCGACGGTTTTTGGCTTAGGGACAAAAAAACTGATTTTTTTATCTTTTGCTGCAACACCTCGTCGTGATGGAGGAGCTTTGAACAAAAAGTCTACAGTATTATTTGAACAGTATTTCAATTAGTCTCTAATGATTAGCATAGCACCCTCTATTAATCCTTTGCTACTACTTTTTTTCTTCCACAAAACAAATTCCCAAGGCTTCACGTATACTCAAATGAAATATCAGGTCATTCTGACCAGTGTTTTTATAGCCTTTGGAATGTGTAACTTTATTTATAATCATCCTGTATTACGAAATATTATCATCTTCTCATTTTTAGGATAAAACTAAATATCCCGCGTCATTTATAATAATATCAGGTAAGAATACATTTAAATACTCGGGATAAAATGATAAAACCAGAATAAAAGATAAGATAGACTAAATTTTTTTTATTATTAATTTGAAAGAAAATACCTAAACATCCTAAAATTATTATTATTATAAAAATTATCTTCATAATTATGTTTATAAATAATGGCCAAACAATTACTTGTATTACCACCTTGTGGTGTACTCTTAATCTGCTTATAATTTCATTATTAAAAAAAATTATAATTTTCTTTTAAGACTAACACCACTAAGTAATTAAATTTTCATCAGCAGTAACATATTTTTAGTATTGTGTGGCACTTGAAAAATTTTGATCCTTTTGATAAAACTTTTTCAGTTTCTGGTAACATTTTCGATTTAGTTACTTTAGCTTGTGGCTCTTAATTTTAGAATCTTGTATGTTTTTTTCTTCTTTTTTAATTTATATTTCAGTATTTAGCCTTCATATCTTTTAAACACATATATTATTTGCTTTATAACCATTTTAATAAAAAAAAATTGTCGATGAAAATAATTTGGTCAGTTATTTGAGAATAACCCAGTTTAACAGTTTAAAACTTGCTACAGCATTACAATATTTTTTCTATGTATATATTTCTTATATCTCTCATTTTAGGATAATTTTTAATCTACTTTTTTTAAAAATTATATATATATATATATATACATTGTTTAATTTGTTCCTCATGTTAGAATTATGGGGACGTTGCTATGGTAAGTTATAAGTATTTTAATATGGTTGAGGTTGCTGGATCGTAGTGGTATAATTATTATAATCCCTTTTAAGTTAATATTAATAGGAGTAAAAATATCTTAGATTATTTTCTTGCGATTACATTAGTGTATTTAGGACAGGATGAATATGTGTTTCCTATAGTTAATTAATTTTTTTTTTTCGACTGAATTTTCTTATTTGCTTTTGCATTTATCTTTAAGCTATTTGATTAAAATGTTACTCACGGATCCGTAATTTGGTATAAAAGCATAATTCTATTCCAGTATATGGAACAGTACTAATTACTCTATCCCCTTTTTTGTTTCTATTAATGCTTTTCCTTTTCTTTGCAATAATTTAATTTGGTTTGATTCTTAAATATTATGTAATTTTTATTTAGTGTTATGGCTGTATTATGTTATAATATTGTTTGATATATTTAAGCAAATTTTTGTTTTTTTTTTATCATAAGTGTTACATTTTATAATATTTGTAATTTGATTTTTTAGTGATCTTTTTTACCTATAGTTTTTCTTTTTGTAGTTTATTTTTAATTTTTGTTCTAAATAATTTTTTTTTTAATTGGTTTAGTTTTTATAATCTGTACTTCATATGATCTTGTTTACATCTCCCCCCATATATATATATATATATATATATATATATATATATA
>BMAW01001340.1:89481-114096 GCA_019974015.1 Nephila pilipes | reverse complement strand
ATATTCACTGTCTTACAACAAGTAAAACAGTATTTAAAAGTCTATTTCGATTAGTAAATGAAAACATCTAATTTAGAAATGAGGATTTTCAAAAAACATTCCTTTTTAATTACTTTCATTTATAGTATTAATATAAACAATGGTATAGACAAATAACTACAATGTTTTTATAATAATTACAAGAACAGTTTTCTAAATTTTTTATTAGAAATATAATGGAAAACGCTCATTTAATATGCTCTAAAAAGAATGCGAATAATTTTTAACTTTGTAGCAAACCGCATACAAAAGAGCAGATATTTATTTATATGAACCTAAAAAATAGTTGTATTTCCAATTTTTAATTAAATACACAGAATTCTAAATTTTGATGCAATAATAGCAAACTAATTTAAAATAATTCAGCTTTTGACAGGGGATTCATTGTTTTTCTTTCATTTCTTTAAAATAAATGGTAAAGTTTAAGCATTTTAATCTATAATTTATTAAAAATGCATAATTCGTTTCTAGACAAAGTTGATTAAAATGCCAAGTAAAATATTTAATATTATTTTTCTTTATTATTTAATTGAATTATTAGCTTGAGAGAGAAAAGGATGTACAACCTTTGACATGTGTGAACAAAAAAAAAAAAAAAAACTTCAAATGATCAAAAATAAACTTGAATTTTCAGATGAATTTGATTACAATTTTTTATTTAATCTTAGGGAAAAATCGTTGACTGCTTGCTTATGCAATGTATACAACGCAATTTGATAACTTAATTTCAAGCAATTGTTCATTTTTGAAGCTTACTGAAACTATTCTTAGTTCCCTTCTTTAAATTCTATTGATATATTATGATACCAAAACTCCAATTGTCCTTTAATGGTTCTATTTCGTGGAACACTAACGTCCTTTATTTTCTGATATAAAGTGGACACATTACTGCCGATTTAATCTATCAAGTGACACCTGCTGGTATGTCTTTTTTCTCACGCATAGAGACTTAGAACAGAGGATAAAGGTCACTGAAATGACACAATAGTTGTACTTTATTCACCTTAAGATCGTAATATAAAAATGATCTTCAACTTTCTAGTGTATTATGATCATTCCAAAATGAGGTTTCTTGAAAATGGGAAAAAAAAAAAAAAACGGGAGTATGGATCATTACATGTTATATATCTGATTAGATACTGTAAAGTGTTAGGTGATTAAACATTTTCTTAAAAATGTATGATTCGAAAACATTTTTACAGTAGAATTTTCAATTTTTTAGGTATTTAACTACCAGTTTCATGAAGTATATTAAAATAATTTTTTAAAAAAATATGTCTATATTTGCATATCCCAGTTAAGAAAATTTGTAATATCCGAATTAAATACACCATTATTTCGTTTTATTTCTTCTATCTTATCTTACGTGCGTATTTCAGAATACGCTCTTTCACATACTCGAATATAATTATACTCGTATATTTAATAATGGAGTTTACGTATGCTTGAACACAAATAATTACAATAGTTATTAATTCTTCCATAATAATCTCACCTTATCTCAATTAAGTAGTAGAATTTGATGATGAATTACAACGTTAATAAAGTTACGCTATACATTTCTTGAATAATCCTTAAATATTTGTCTGCATTCAAGTTTTAATTCAATCTTATTTGATATTTTCCAGATGATTTAAGTTACAGGAATTTAATTACATTCACAACAAGAAATTTTCCATCGAAATGTCAATCATTATGTTATTCAAATATAATATTTTTAGACTCACATTTCTAAATTTACTTTCAATTAAACCTGTAACTTTTATTTTTACAGGTTGGCAGTGGTAGCCGAATGAACATGTTTCCGAACTTGTGGCCAGCGTTGTTTCCATCGAGTCCTCGTTTAGAGTCCTTATTCCATTAAAGACCCAGCATGTAACGAGTCTTGATGAACGCTAAATCCATCGAAGTTCTATCCTTATGTTGGTGTGGTATGGAAGTTTGAAGAGTGAAGTGCCAGCTCATGTGTTGTCCTTGTTATTTGATCTCGGTTCAAAATTACGTAGTCCATCAATAATAACACTCGTGTTACTTCTAAGTGCAACATTATAAAACAATCACAATCAGCCTATTTGTAAATAATAATAAAAACATTTTGAAAAAAATTACGTTTGGGAGACAAATGAATACTCGCCTTTTGGTTGCTTTAATTTTGGTAGCATTTTGAATTAACCATTTTCTAGAACATGTTATATTTATTTGAATTTGAGTTCAAATGCGAGAACTCATTTAAAATATTTTACAAATGATAATTTTAATTGACGACAAGGAGCCAATTCAGTCAAGTAGAACAGCTCTTCACATTTTACTATCGTCTCCATTCCTTCATTATCTTCTCTCTTTTGTTTGTTGCTTAGCAGATGTGTTGTAATTTCTCATTAAAGAATAAGAACACAGCACTTCCTGCATCGCACTCTGAAACGAAGAACTTCGTAATAATTAATGAAACTTCTCGGCCTTGATTAAAAAAGTTATGATTAAGTAAAAAAGAACCACAAAACACCTTTTATATTTTAGACGTGCAGAAATCTTAGCACTCAACCAATCGATTCCGTCCTTTCTAGAAAATTGGACACTCCATCATTTCGATTGGCTGCTTTCTTGCTATAATTTTCAACATTTACCACGTCATCGAGAAGGCAAGAATCGTGTAATTTCAAGTGGACCAACAAAAATAAAATAAAACTTCCGCTTTTTGTTTTGTCGGCAAAGCATTACTTTCAGAAAGCGGTAGGGATTACAGAACGCTTTTCATCCCACTTTTCTATTATCATCCAAACACCAGTCCTGGGAAAGGCCATAAATACCTTTCACTGGAAGAAGCGCATATAAGAAAAGAATGCAGGAAGAAACAAATAAAATGGATAGGGTAGTTATTCACGGAAACATTGGTCACCCAATAAAGAACATAATGAAAAAACTTTAGCCATCCATTTCCCTGACTTAAAGCTGTCGACCTGCAGTGCTTTAAGAAAAAAATAACGCTTTCAGAACCAAGTTGAAAATCCAAGTTTTAACTTGAAAAGTTAATTATTTTAGTTTTTAGAGAAAGTGCGAGCAACTTCTCTTAATCTTTCCTTCATTTATCACACAAAAATTTAGACTTAACAATAATTACTTCACCCCTCCCGCCAAAAATTACTTTCTTTATTCGCTACGAGAGAAATGTTAATTTATATCCCGCGGGGAGAGTAAATTTCTAAAGATATAAGAGAAAATCAAACAGGTTTAATAAATTTTAATTACTTGTTGATTCTTTTGTTGATAGAAATATTTTTTGCGTATGTGAGTCACAAATGCGAGGGAAAAAAATGACATGATATTCAAAACAAAGAAGCTTATTATAAAATATTCAAATACATAAACGCGAAAAAAGTTTCTTTGGAAATTTTAATAAACCGCGAAGAATAAAGGCCAGGTCAGGCATTTTTTTAAAGTACACGATTATTATACATGATCAATTTTTAATTTATTTCTAATAAACATTAATCTGTGTTTTTACTGTTATAACAAATGAATTAATTAATATTTTGTCGTCAAAGTAATTCCAATTTTTAATAACATTCACGCTAGAATATTTCTATAGAAAATACACGAAAGCTTTTAAATTGAAATGCCTATGTTGCTTGTTTGTCTTACAACATATCTATTATGTGTATACAGTAGCCTGTGAGTAAATTTTCTTATTAAATATTCATGAGAAAAAATTTATATTCACCGTAATTGAGCACACATTAAAATATGCTTTTCAGAAGAAATAAAACCTCATTTTCAAACAAACTACTGTTTAAAATATTAATTCTTTTGAACATATTTCAAAATTTTAAAATTCCTTTTGCAACTACAAATTTTGAAGCAATTTTTTCTCATTTTATTAGAAGTGTTTTTTCACAATTATATGCATGAACTTGGTTCTAAAGTAATTGCTCTCCTACTAACAAATGGGTTTATTTTCCGATATTATTTAAATTTTTAATTTCTTTCTCATCAAATGAAACTTGATATACACAGATTAGTTTGAATTTTAGAAATGTAGCGAATAGATTTAAAAGAATACATTTATAAACAATGAAAACTTTAATATTAAGATTTAGTACTGAGTATTCGATAGTTGGCGTATGATAGAAATTGCAGTTTAAAAAGTGATTACCGGTAGCAGACCAACTCTGAGTGAAGATGCTTTGTTGAAACAGTTCATACAGGAAGAAGTCGGATTTCCCGTTCGAACTTTGAACTTAGGGATATTACTAGCTCAAAACCGAGTTACTTGGTATGATTAAACTTAGATTATAATTTCAAATTCTAATTTAGATGCATTGTGAATAAATCAAATGAGAGAGAAAGAGAGAGAGATAAAACACATTGAACAGTCATAACTTGATGACAAATAAATGGACTGGATTCGCATTTCATTGTTTGATCTATTGAGTTTTACATTATGTGAGTTACTTTTACTTACTCATTCGTTTAGTGATTATTTAACTTAGATATAATGACTAGGGGAAAGAATGAAAGGGAGGCTTTACAGTACTTGTGTTATTTATAGTTTCCCAATTTTTTTGCTTTCAAGAACTACGAAAAACAGTAAAAAAATAGCTATGTCTTATTTTATGGATTTAAGAAATTACTATTAATATAAATCCTTATTCCATGAACTTAATTACAGGACCGGACAATTTATATCAAACAACCGGAATACTTATAGAACTTTATAATGCTTGCAAAGTAAGCTTAGAATTTTAAATACATGACAGTTATGAAAATTAAAAACTGAGAAAAAGCAGGTTAATACGGTTTAACTAAAATACAGTGATTTTAAAATTTTGGCCATTTTAAGGATATTTTATCCCCTTAAAGCAGTATCTAATAATTCGAATATGAATATTTTTGAATATGAATAATTAATATGAGATTCCGGAAAGAAAAAAAATACATTTTTCATAAATGTAATAATATTTATTATAAAATATAATACAACCGTAATTACTAAGATGGCCTGTTAATATTCCAAATGTGTGCCTCATGAGTGAAGCTAAAAAGTTTGCTTAACTGATTCGTTATATGCTCATCTCTACTTGTTCTAAACAAAAACAAGCCCTTTTTGGTCCGGATGATAATTGGTGAAGAAACATGGTTTATCTACGAAAATATCTTAGGAAAAGAGCATACTGGGAGCCAGAACAATCTGCCTCTTCTTTCTCTAAGTCGAGATGGCACCGGAATAAGAAAATGCTGTCTGTATGGTGGGTTATCCAAGGACTAATGCGTTACAAGCTTTTGAAACCTATAGAAAAGCTTAATTCATACAGATACTGTCAGCAAATGGATGATTTAAGCAAGGCCGGTGATGTTCAATAGGAAGAACTTCATACTGCATCATTATAATGCCTGACCACATTCATCTTTGATAAACCGTTAAGAAATCGCAGATATAGACTGGAATATTCCATCTCATCCACCGTAGTCTCCAGAATTAACATCCTTTGATTATCACCAGTTTCTATCTTCGTAAATTTTTTGATGAAAAAAAAATTCAAAACTGAAGAAGATGTCAACCAAGCACTACTTAAGAGCTTTACAAAAATGGTGTTTACAAATTACCCTCGCACTGTCAAGATAGCCTATGTAGCAATTGAAATTATATTGTATAATAAATATTTTTAAATTCATTTTTCCCACTTCCCAAACTGACATAACTTTCAGATAGACCTAATAATAAATAATCTGACGCGCTCTATTTGGTTGCATAATGTAGGCTTTTGGACATGAAAGGAAATTAGTGTTGAAGTTAGAACATGAGATACAAGTTCAGTTGTCTTGTAACTGTAAGCCATAGAGTCACCAGCTAAGACTAACGGTTACGAGGTCTATCATAAATAGCCCTCGCATTGCTCTAACGCACGACGTTTGTTAAACAAAATTAAATCAAAATCTTACTATATCTCATTCAAATTTTTCACAATTAGAATTTATTTATTTATTTTCGATTAAAACAAATTGTAAACATTTTTAATTTTCAAGAAATATTTAGAGAATTTTTTTGTTTGTTTCTAATTAACAGATTAATTTTATTATCGAAAATTTTTGTTTTCAAAGTCATTTTGGAAAAAAATTATATTTACAAAAATAATTGAAAAGGGTGCAATGATTTATGTTAAAGAACCTTATTTAATTTCACGAGATAAATCTGACACACAAACACTGATATGGTAGAAGAAGTATGCTTTTAGTATCTTATCTTAAATTTTTTCTCTAAAAATACTTAATAAGTTTGTTTAATTTTTGGGTGTCTTAACAATTGTTAATTGTCGTTATGTTAAAATGTTAGTATATTTTATTTATGCTTACGAAAAATAAAGATTTTCTTCCTTTTAAAGTATTAAAATCAGAATAGATATTTTATGCAACCTCAGTTTTTGAAAAATTTCTGTAATCCAGAATAAAAACGTAATAGCTTATCTAAAAATGCTACATAATCTTCTTTCCAAATTCCACCCCAAATGTTAATGGTAAACATTATATAAATGTCAAAAACTATGAAAAATAAATTAGACAATATTATCAAAAAGATGATATCTAGTATGAGAATGCTGCACTTTTGAACGAAAAGGAAAGAGAAAGCAGGATCTTTACATTACTAAAAGCATGTTTACATTCCACTCTATGTTTCATTTTCCAAGTTGTTTGAATCTTTGATCCGAGATAAGAGAAAAAAAGACATAAATCGCATACTCGGTAAATCGTGTCTCCATCTCCGTAAAGTTGGGATCATTTTCATTCAAATGTGAAGATAAAAATACTCAAATGGAAGAACAAAGCAAGATTCAGATAAGTCGCCTTTCCTAATCCAGGAATCTAGATTGAAATTTCCACGTCTTCTAACTCTTAGGAATCTTTGATAGTAAATATTCTTCTCACATGCTCCCCCTTCTTTATCATCAGTTCTCCTTCGAACCATAAATTGTTTATTTTTCTTTCGATTTCTTTTTTCTGCCTTAAAAAATATTCTAGGCAATGATGGATACAGACAATCTTGAAGCCTCCTAAGCGGCCACCTTTTCCTATGGAAATACCATCGATTTTCCAAATTTAGCTGTAAATCGTGTTCCCTTCCCCTTTAAAAACATTTCACACATTTTTCCGTCTTCGGGCAGTTGAAGCTCAATTTTTTCTTCGTTTTATTCTTTCGCTTCAAGGAGTGAAATACCACCTCCTCTACTAATACGCCTATGCATTCCGGCCGATTTACGAGGCAGCCTTAAGCTTAAATCCTCACTGACTCAGAAACCAGAAGTTTTATCGAGTGAGGACCCTTCCAAGCGGAGATTTGACTATTTATTTCCCATTTAACCGGAAAATAAACTAGACTTTTTTCGAAAATACAAAATAAGAAAAACTATCTCTATCTTAAGGTTTGAACAACTAAAATAAATTAACATTTCAATGATAACCTTTTACTCCGTTACAATTTATAACAAATTTCATTGTAGAAATTTTAATGAAGAAACCGTTATTCTATGCAAGCTCATTTCCACTAAAATATATATTCATAAAAAGGGGCTTTCTTTCTTTTCTTTTCAGATGCCCCATCTTGATCGGCAATAAAATAAAAAGATTCACTCACTTATAGAAAAGTATTGAACTGTGTAGTATAATGAAATTATTCAATTATAATCCTATAAAAAGTAATTATATGATTTTTACTTAGTCCCACGGGAGCATTTAACTGTCACGTTGTAATAAAATATTTAAAAATTATAATTATTTAGAGAGGTATGGATTGTCCTTCAAATTGACAAGCTATTGATTTTATTTAATGTCGTTCAAATTTTAATACATTCATAAAAATAAATAAGTATTAATTAGCTGAAAAAATATTAATTGATAAATGTTTTTAATGATTATAAATTTTAAAATTAATATTAAACGTAAAAAAGTGGATAAAAAAATAAAATAACGTACCACACTAACTTACTCCCTATGTAAACATTAGTTAAAAAATTGACTTACGTTTATAAAAAACTGAGCAATTCTATTAGAAATATTATGTCCAGTTTACTTGTTCGTTGTATCAATCCACGTTTCAGTTTGAAATAATGAGATAAAATAATTGGGGCAGCTTAAGCTCAAACTCTAAGAAAGAAGTAAATCTTTTCAATAGATATACGTTGTATCAATAGTATCAATAGCCAATTAAAACGAATTTGTTGAGAATAGCTTTTTTTCCAACAGAAGTAATTTTGATCTTTTCTTGTACAATTAAAGTATATAAATAGTCTTATAACCTAAATTATATTTTCACAAATGTTTTGAAGTTTTTGAAAAACTAGTCTAATTTTTTAAATAAAGAATACAATTTTGTTTATATGAAAATGCAGGCAAGAATATATTTTGTGGGATCTTTCTTCATATCTCTTATATATGTATGGTTAAAATAGTAAATAACATCAAATATTAGAAATATTTTTTTAAAATTAAAGTGCGTGAATTATGAAAACAATATTAAGAAAAAAGAGAAGAAATAAAATATGTAATTTAAAAGCAGAGTAAAAACACTATTAAAATCAAAAACGGAAATGAAATTTAAAAGCAAAAATGTAAAAAAGGGTATTTAGAAGATAGGACAAAAATTTAAAATAGTAAAAACACAAAAATTCTAAAATTAATGTGTAATCAAAAGTTCTAACATTTAAAGAATAGGTAAAATCACTACACATTCAGAAATATTTTTTTAAAAAAATGGATAAAACATTAAAATAGAATATTAATATAATGTACAAAAATAAAATAAAAAATAGTAAGACAACTGAAAACTAAAAAAGTAAACAAAAAACCACATTTGAAAAAAATGTAACTTCTAATCATATATAAGAAAGTGAAAAAGTAAAAATATGAACAATTTTACATGTTATTCTAAAATTACAGGTTAAACTTTTGATATCAGTTATATGTTATATAAACAATTATAAGCCATATAAAGGATTGACAAATAATTCATAAATCAAGAAGAAACATATTTAAGAAAAATGCAAAATTAAAAATAGAAACAATTACAATATACATCATAAATATAATCTAAAATTATTATAGTAGAATGCTGAAAAGATTCAGTGAGTTTAAAAGAAAAAATTGTTAAATTTAGCATCTTAATTGTATAGCATCTTAAACTTATGAGGCTGATAACTCGCACTAAGTCAAAATAGAAGGATGTGAATGACAATTCCCTCTACCAGAACAAATGAAAACTAAATGAAATAAAGCCAAACAATTTGTAAAATATAAATTTAAAAAAAGAGAAAATAAACAAGAAAACAAAAATTAAAATAAAAGTTAAAGCTATAAAAATGGGGAAAATGAGAACTGTAAATAAATAAATAAAAAGAAATAAAAAAAAATATGTCTGTGTCAATATAATAAACAGCTATTTTTTTCCATAAATGTTACATTTTGACTTGCTTTTCATAAATTTGAAGTATATTTAACATGCAGAACAACTTTGTGAAAGTTTTCAAAAATTTAAAAAAAACTTAAGATAATGTATTAACAAGTCTTATTCTACGTAAGATATAGTTATAAATAACATTTCTAAAAATATTAATAGTCACGAAGCTTCTCCAAATAGGTACTTTATTAATGAAATAAAAAAAAGTTGCTCCTCTTTTAAATATCACTATAAATTTTATTATATTTAATTTTTAAATAAATATCTAAGTATTCAGATTCATTATCATTAGTTTCTGAAAATCTTAAATAAGCATTAAGAAAAGATAAAAAAGGGTTTATCTTCATTATTATTTGTTTGAAAAGGTATCAGATTATATTTATTATATAAAGAGTATAAAAATATTCTAATCAATACCATTATATTCATAAAAATACAAATAAATACGAGCCAAACTAATTCTAGTAGCTCATCTTGTGGTATTCCTTTGATTTTCTTATACTACTGGTTTTTAAAAATAATATAATTTTCTTTAATAACTAACTAAACTAAATAATCAAAAAAATTTCATTTGAAATAACATTCTAATATTTCTTGTAAATGGCTTTTGGAACTTTAATGAGATCATCAATATATCTATTGAACAAAAATGACGTTTCATAACCTAAATATATGTACCTTAAATATCTTAATCTAAAAATTATGAGAAATAAAAATGTATATATTTGTTTAAAATATAAATTTCTCTTACGCTGGCTAAAACTAAAATAATTATTATCGGATAGATGTTTATTAGTTAAATTGGTGTATAAATTTTTATACATAATTGTGTGATTGTTTGTTTACATAACAAAGATACACTGGTGGTTAATAACAGTTTTTTCAAATTCCTTACAGTGGATTTCATCATTATAACTTAAATTTTATTTTTTAATAACTAATTTTTTTTTAAATTTCTTCATAGACACAATCTTTATGTTCATTAAATGCTTTTATTAGGAGACCATTGTAAATTACTAATTTAGTGGCATTTTACTTTTATCTCAAACTATTTGTTTCTTGATATAATGTTCAACCTCTCTCTCTCTCTACCCACTACCTTTATAAATTATTTTTCTAGATTTTATCTTCAATTATAACTATATTTTCTGTGATTAGGTGTTGATATTCATCAATAATATACTCTTTATATTTTTTACGCATGAAAAAAATATTTTTTAAATCTGTACTCTCATAATTAAATATAAAAATATTAATTATTTATTATGTTTATAAGCTTTTTTTATTATTAATTTATTTTGATAGGAATAATTTTTAATCTGTTTATTAAAATTATTATTAAAATATATTTTATCAAAAGATTTGTCCATAAGTATAACAGAAAAATATTTTATTTTTTGAAACCGCGAATTAAAATAATTTGGAATTAATATATGGAACAGAGAGTTATTCATATTCTTAATTAAATGCATGCAAATACTACCTAAGTTATTATGAAGATTTTCTCTAATTATACAAATTTCTCTTTATTTAAATGCAAAATAATAAAAGGTAATTTATATTTTTATATTATTAAAATCTTCCTCAAACATAAAAAAAGTTAATTTTTTCCTTAATATCCTGTTATTCTAGCATTTACTCTTACCTATTCATCCCCTATAGACAGTCTAATACACACACACACACACACACACACACATATATATATATATATATATGTGTGTGTGTGTGTATTATATGTAGAGAGATGTGAAACAGATTTCTTAGGTGTTGATTTGAAAATAAATGTTAATAATGGGGTAATTAGTACTTTTTAGAGAAAATTACACAAAAGAGATGGATATCGTTTCTATATTAATAAAGTGCCATTTTTCATAGTATTAGAAGTTCTTATATTTTCAGAAATGTATTTTGCAACTATTTAATAAGAAATATCAAATTAATTATTTTGCCTATCAATTTTCAATCTAACTTTAATAATTTCTGTGTTATCTATGCAAAGGCTGAATATCCTATTGATTTTTTAAAAAGAAAATTAAAATATAGGAATTATACTTGTGACTAAAATTTTTTTAAAGTTTTTTGTTTTGTTCAATATATATATATATATATATATATATTAACTAGAATTTCTAGAGGCAAACGTAGGAAAATAGAAAAATAAGAAACTTTTCAACTATTAAGGAAAAAATATTTCAATTGGGATAGGAATTTCAAAAGAATTATCTCATAGGAAATATTAAACACTTTATGTTTGGACTTAATAAAATAAAAGGGAAAGTTGTCGTAAGCATCTTGAATACTGAAATTTTTCCAGATACACAGGGATTTCATATCATTGGAGATATTTGCAACTATCTTTGCCATAAAATGAAAATTGATATGAATATTGATGAAAAATGTATTACAGAATTTCGCCCCTTTTTCTTTATGAATAAATCATTAAATAAAATTAATTTTTCTGGTGTGTTTCAGAAACACATGGCTCTATTTTTGATTAAGAATATCATAATCAAAAAAGCTTTTAAGTACAATAAGAAACTTGGTAGATTTATTTTTAATTACAACAATATTTCAGAATTACAAACTCCACATGAGTGTAGATGTAATGATTATAAACAATATGTTGATTCATTCCTCCAATTGGAAACAATTTATAGACAGAATTCATGAATAAGGGAACTGGATTTAGATTTATGATTTCTAATAGTAATCTAATCATAAAAAAAACAAATTACGAATAACTTTGATAATTTTATTCTAAAGTTTCAATTAAATATGTTTTGCCTTTAACGAATTTAGCTCCTGTGTCTTGAAAGGATCTTGTGTTTGAATTTTAAAGCAAAAAGGGAAATTATAGTTAAAGATCTAAGACTCACTATAGATCATTTGCTGAAAGATTTTGTTGTCGTTTATGAAGATAAGGCTCCTTGAAATTTTACAATTTTTTGTAAATTTTACAATTATAAATTGTTGAGTGAACACATATTAAATAATAGTGCTTTCCAGATCTCCAAATGTAGTAAAAGAAAAATAAATAATCGTCTTTTAGCATTTAATAAGAAATTGGGCTTACATTTTACAAATATTAAATTTCCAAACATTTTTAACTACAAAATTTGACAGAAATCCCGTCAAATTTCGAAGTAATACGAATGGCTATAACACCTAAATCACTAGATTTTAATCAAACAATAAAACGAGAAAAATTCAATTATCTTATTAAGTAAGAGAATTTTATAGTTTTTGGTCAGGATCTTTATAAGCAAATTAAGGGTCTGCCTCAAGGTGGTCTTGCTTGCAATTGCCTGGCAAATTTTGCTTACATTTTTAGGAAGTGCAACGCATTGGTAATTATTCATACTTTCTTTATCGTTATATAGATGATGTAATTATTTTGGGTAAGACTAAAGAATTTAAACCAAATGTTTTAATTAACCCTGATTACCTCAAATTATTAAGATTCAATTTTAATTCTAATACAGTAGAATTTCAGGATTTTTATTTGCAAATTGTTGATAATAGACTAGTTAGAAATATCTGTGATAAAAGGCAGAGATTTACACATGTCTATTTAGAGGAATACTTTATTAGACTTATTGTTACGTAATAACGAACTAAACATACCTAAAATAGAAAAATTCAATACCATTAAGAAATTCTTCAGCAATTAATTTCTGTAAAGTTTTCAAATAAATATCATCATTCTGATTGATATCAATTTTTTAAAGAAATTTTTTTAATATCATTAATGATGTAATTTTTAAGTACTTAAAAAGCTTTAATGGATGATCAATAATTAATTGCTAATTGAGTAATAAAATTAACAATATCTAAGATAACTTGTTATAAACATAACTATTTTTCTAAATATTAATTTTAAATTAATATCTTAATTCATTACACCTCTTAATTTTTTCCCTCAACTATATATGTATATTATAATTATTTTTTATCGTTATTAATATAAAGAATACGATCCATTTCTTATTGTATTTAAAAACTTTTCTAATACTGAGATTTTTTAACAGGCATTAATTTTTATATATATTAAGAAGATTTTTGAATTAATCTTATCAATTGATTTACTCATAAATATAAAAGTACATTTTTTTGAGGTTCTAAACTATAATATTTCAATCTGCATTTACGTAACAAATAGAATTTATATACTTAGTTAAAGGAATAAACATGATCCATGTTTCACTATCTTGCATCTGAGTTTTCAAGAGCTTTTAATATCAACATTTAAATTTAATTATACGAATTCAATAGTAAATGGATCATTTGATTTAAAATATTTCTAAAGTATAGTTATAAAATTAAATTTTTAATCTCAATGTAAAATTACTTTATTCCCTAAATTTCGGCTGTTTGATTTGTATAACTAGTTATCTTTAACCTTATGACACGGGGTTTTTCACACATTAATCAAAATATTTTAAGACATACATCATTAAAATCTGTAACTTGAATTAATGAATTTATTTCCTTTAAATGGGTGAAGAATAAATTGCAAGAATAAATAACAATACTTTCAAATAGATGGCCTCAAAAAGATCTTTATGTACTTTCGGAGAGAATTCTTACTTATATATATGTAATTACAAAAACAAAAATCTTTTACTTTCCATTCCATGATACAAAACCTCTAAATTAATTGTAAATATGGTAATGAAATCTCTTAGATACAGATGTGTATATATTAAATAATATATACCGTCTTAAATTTACTAATGAAACCATATTTAAATCCAGAATTCTTTTCTTTGAAAACGTAAGTGTAAAACTTACAAACTCAATTTTTTGGATGAACTGATAATAATTAGTATGTGAAGCGTACGCAAATCTCAGAACAAGCCATTGTTAGCACTCCAAATTCTGTATAAACATTTTAGTAGCTTTTAACTTTGAAGTTGATGGATGCTAATGGTTCGGAAAATTCTCGTTAGATGATTAACTCTCCAATGCGTCTTTGAGAATCATTATATCGATTTAGCATACATTTTATTTACATTACGGAGTTTATGTATAATGATTTTCTTTGAAACTTAAATTCTGAGCTCTGAACAAACTCCAGAAACCAATGTCATATTAAGTTGTTTTTATATGCTTATTAATATGATAAAATAAATGTAACTTACCTATCCGAAACTGGAATTCAAAAATCAGAAAGAAAGAAATTGTCCGCTCCTCAACACTTGAAGCAACAAGATTTCGTTATATTGGCACGATTCTGAAAAATAATATAAATTCATGAAACTTAATAAATAACACACGCACACACGCACACACACACACACACACACACACACACACATATATATATGAGGTTTTCTTTATTATATATATATAGAAAAGAAAACATCAAAAGTGAATTATTTTAGATTATGTTCATGAAATTTCTTACTTTCTATTATAAAATAAGAAAATTAAATACTCAATTCTGTATACACCTTTTTTGCGTGCTCAGTAACAATTATAATACTTAAATAATGCATTTATTCTATTTTTATATAATGGTTGTTGAAAATATATACACAATTTTAAATTCAAGATTCTATAACCATTCATTTTACCATTAAAATTATGAGACATTTCAAAATAATTTATGAATAAGATAATATTTGTCATTTTATTTTGGCCATAAGGCAAATTCTTGAGTTGAAATCTTCACATTTATTACTTACTTTAGAAACATCTTTAAGCTTATTTATATTAGGACTTAATCTATTTTTATCTGTGGAACTTAATCTGCTTCTATCTATTGCTTTCTATCTGTTTGAATATCAGAAAAAGTTAGTTAATAAGTTTATAAGATGATGAAATAAAATTAACATGTACTATATCTAGACATTAAAATTAAAGAATATAACAAATCTTCCTCATTTAACAATGAATTATTTTCAATTCTTAATATTTGGGCTTATATTTAGTAATTTTATGCATCCATATCTGAAGTAAATATCAGTTGTACAAAAACTGGCTGCATTAAAATAAATTTTAATCGACGCATTGTTCAGTGACACTTTTGCAGAAGTTGAAAAACATTCACTTTTGCTCAAATAGGAGCAAGTTTAATTTTTAAGGAAATAAAATCTGACCAACTTTAAGAGCCTCAGCTTTATTGCTTCAAGTGTACTCATGAAAATATTTTTCGTTGTACAAACGAATTTGTTTGTACCCTTGAATACAAAAAATGTTAATTATTGTCCTTTTTTCCTTTTACGTATGACTATAGTTCTTAATAAAGGATTAACAAATAAGGTAATACAAAATAAATTTTGCTTTAAAATAAAACTATTTTGCTTAGTTGTGCTTAATATACGTCAAAAATATCTACGGGGGAGGTATTCAGAATTTTTTTACATAAGCATAAGTTTATTTTTCTCCGGTTAAGAAAACACAATGAAAAACATCTTAAAAATGAGCGATGATGATAAAAAAAATTCAAAATGAACATTTGTTATATTTTAGTTTTTTTACATCTGCACTAGTAATATATATTTCCCTAAATGTAATTAGAAAGACATATATTTTTAAAATATATTTATTTAATGAAATAAATATAATAAAATAAATTTATATATAATAAAATAAATATAATAAAATAGATGTATTTATATGATATAATAATTAAAATATATTTATTAAAAAACATGATTTAATTTATTTAAAAATTCAATATCATTCAAGATATTCTCTCAATACAAATGTATCGTAAATGCACTGCTTTTTTTCATCATATGGAATACTTCAGTGAGAATAAATCAAAATCAATGATTACAGGAATTCTTAATCTCTTTAACAAATTCTAACTTGAAAGAAAATTAAATTGGAGATAATATTACTAATATAGATGCATTGACCTATAAAACAAGATTTCATTTCCTTAAAAAACTTATTATCCTTATATAATTTGATTGTATAATTTATTTGTTCTATCACACAAGTTATTAAAAACCTTTCGTTTTTCTCGGCAGTGGGTTTTTCTCCCTTCGCCGGAAGCCACTTCAGTGCTATTGGATTGTTCTTTCTACTCTGGTAGAAAAGAAAACTTTTTGCTGATCACGTGCTTCCACGTGTTGACTTTTCACACTGGATTACGACCAAGGATCTCCCACCGGATTTGACATGGATACCATAAACAACACCACTGCAGTGACAACTCCTGCAAATTTGGATACAAATCCTACTAACGATACCGAATCGGATGATAATGATAGATTCACTGTCGTGAACAGAAAAAAAAGTCCTTCCAATTGTTATAGATGAAAGTATGAACACCTCTGGGCTTCTCAAAGAACTCAGCAAAAAAATTGGCACAAAGCTACTTGGCAGATTCGTTAACGGGAAGCTTAATGTTTACCTTGAAACACCCAACCAACATAGCATAATACAAAATTATATCTCAGTAAAAAAATTGAAATTTCACACTTTCGAAATGACTCACCAAAAAATGTTGAAAGTTGTAGTACGCGGTTTACCAATGGACTACGATACTACTGAAATAATCAAAGAACTGAAACATTTTGGATTTAATCCCGACCATGTATCAGTTTTCAAAAACAAAAACAAAAAAATAACACAAATATGCCACTATTCCTGGTCTTTTTGAAAAAATCGGAAGAAACAGAAGATATTTTCAACATCTCCAAAATCGAGCATTTTAAAGTCAAAATTGAAGCATTAAAAAAGAACACAATGCCTGCGCAGTGTTATCGCTGCCAACAATTCTATCACCACAGCAGGCTCTGCAACCGCACCCAAAAGTGCCTTAAATGTGCCGGCAGCCACATAACTCGAGACTGCACCAAAACAATGCAAACTCCCGCACTATGCGGAGGTTCACCCCCCGCCAACTTCTCTGGCTGTGCAAAAAATCTGCTCAGTATAAAAGCTTCAAAACCACCGACAACAAATGTCAGGGAAGAAAGGAAGAAGCAGATGCAAAACAAAAATGCTCCACAACCTCAAATTGTGTTCCATAACACTCAACTCAAATCAACATCACTTCAGCCTCTCCACTAGTAAACACTATGACTCAACTGCTAAACCAAATGGGCACCATGCTGAAAATTATTCAAAACCAGCTGATTACTTCTAAATAATAACTACTACACCAAACTTTAATAACCCATCAATTCGAGTTTACAGCTGGAATGCAAATGGTCTCAAAAAACACAAAGACGAACTGAAAGACTCAATAACCAAACACGACCCGGATATCATTGGTATCCAAGAAACACACCTTCGTTCATCTAACACAATCAAAATTCCTAATTACACCTGCTATAGAAGTGACCGCCTTACCCATAGGGGAGGCGGCACTGCTCTTTTGATTAAAAGTTGCATTAAACATTATCCAATTATTATCAATACTCAAACCTTTGAAAACACAACCATAAACATCTGCTTACACAACAACTCTTACATCACTACCCCCAGTATATACAGACCTCTACACTGGACCATTAACATCACAGACCTCGATGCCATGCTCGTCCCAAACCACTAAGTTCTAATTTTTGGAGACTTTAATGCAAAACATCCGTGTTGGAACCCGGGAAGAGCAAATAGAAATGGCTCTGTTATTTGCAACTGGGCGGCTGCTTCAGCTTTTGATATTTTTGCTCCAGATCAATCAACTCACTTTCCGCACAGAGAATCAAATTCCATTCTTGATTTTGCAATTGCAAAAAATCTGATACATTCTGACATCTCTATCATAAACGAACTAAGCAGCAATCACAATCCTGTCATCATAGATCTGCTTTTAAACAATATCCTCCCATCTGTTCTTAGAACTCATAAAACCCCAAATTGGTTCAAATTTCAAGAAATTATTTATCAGACTTTGCCCGGAAATCCCAAAATTGATCTTGATGAAATTGACGACGCTATCAATGATTACAACGCCAAAATAGCCCATGTATTAAATTGTTCATCTAAAACCAGAGTGATCAAAACCCCGCACCTCAGACTCCCACTTAAAATTAGGAATCTAATCAAAACTAAAAATAGATTCAGTAAACTCTGGAACCAAACCCGTTACCCTCCCTACAAAAGGGAAGTCAACTCACTTTTTAGACAAATTCGCACTCTTATTAACGAGCATAAAAATAGAAACTGGAAAATTCTACAAGAAAAGCCCCGAGGATAACTCTTTGCTTAATCTAAATAGAATTATCACTCGAAAAGCCTACAACTTTCCACCCCTCAGTGGCCCGAGTGGAATGGTTTATTCTGATTTTGAGAAAGCGGAAGCTTTTAAAGATACTCTAGAATCTACTTTCCAAGAAAACGCTTTTCCGTATTCGGACGAAAAAATAGAAGTAGAAAGAGTCGTCTCTGATTTCCTCGAAAATGATCACAATCTCTCCAACTCCCTCCCCCTCTCGGCCACCCCAAACGAAATTAAACAGATCATCAAAAAACTTGTCAATAAAAAAGCCCTCGGCCCAGATTCTATTCCAATCATTGCACTAATATATCTTCCAGACAAAGCAATCACAAATCTAACTAAAATAATAAACAAATGTGTCTCATGGCTAATTACTTTCCAAAAAAATGGAAAGAAGCAACAATAGTGATGATTCCGAAGCCAAAACAAGACCTTAAATTCCCACAAAATTATCGTCCAATCAGTCTACTTAACTCTACTGCAAATATCTATGAAAAAATTTGCTCAACAGAATCAAGATCCATAGTAACTTTGTAAACTTCATCCCCCCCGGAACAGTGTGGATTCTACGAGGGCCACTCTATTATACACCAACTTTTCAGAGTTACCAACATAATCAATGAAGGCTTCAACCACAACTTATTTACAATTGGCGTTTTCCTAGACGTTAAAAGAGGATTTGACAGAATGTGGCGAGATGGACTAATTTACAAAATGATAAAATTCAAATTTCCTTGCTACCTCATCAAAATTATTAATAGTTTCCTCCATGACAGATCGATTAAAGTCAAAATTAAAAACAGTTGCTCAAATAATTGCACAATGACTGCTGGCTGCGCTCAGGGATCAATTTTAAGTCCTTTTTTATGTAATGTTTTAACCTCAGACTTTCCACACCACGCCACAGTCAGTGTTTGCCTTTTTGCTGATGACTCTACTGTGTTAGCACAGGGAGCCAATTTGAAGTATACCATCAAAGCTCTCCAAAAATATCTCAACATCCTAGAACTCTGGTTAACGGACTGGAGGATAGCTATCAACGTCAATAAAACACAAGCAATATATTCAAAAAATTTGGTACAATAAACCTCAACACTAATTTAAACCTTTTCGACGAGGAGATTGACTGAGTCTTGGTAGTACGCTACCTAGGACTCCAGTTAGACTCAAAACTCACCTACACACAACATATCAAATTCCTGTCAGAAAAGTTATGAAACAAAATACACTTGTGCATTTCACTCATTGGAAGAAATTCTCCTTTGTCATTAAAAAAATAAAGTTCTCCTCTATAAACAGATCCTTCACCCAATCATCATCACCTACACTGCCCCTGTTTGGGGATCGGCCGCAAAAATTCAATTAAAAAAAAAAAAAGAACAAACCATGCAAAACAAAATTCTCCTTATTGTGACTAATTCTCCATGGTATATTAGAAACAATGTTATACATAATGACCTCCAAATTGATCCAATAGAACCATTCATCACTAAACTCTCCCGTAATCTTTTCACCTCCATACTCAATCACGATAACCAAATTGTCAAGGCACAAATTCTTTTCACAAACCCAAACTCAAAATTCAACTTCGCTTACAAAACTACAAAATGGTCCCTCCCACTTAAGCCACCTTAACATTCTTCTCTGTTACTATTTTCATACCTTCAATATGCATGATTTTGGTTGTTTGTTCCTCTAATCATACAGTGTTGATACTGTAATGTTTCATTGGATACTCTGTAGTTATTTTTCATCCTGATTATTTTAAGATCAATTGCCTTCTGGTGACATCTACAAGTTTGCTCCTACATATGAACTTCATCAATTTGAGCAAAAACGAGGACTCGCTGACGCTCGTCAGTATTCTTATGTCTGTCTGTCTTTCGTTTTTCAAGATAATTATATTTATTCATTGTAAAAAGGAGGGATAAAGTAGTTTTAACAATATACAATACTAATTATACGTGCATCGTTACTTAATACCCATAAATAGTACTTTAATGCGAATAAATCATGATTACTGAATAAGGAACTTTTTTATTTCTATTACAAATTCTAACTTGAAAAAAATAAAATGGATGTAATTTTAATATAAATTAAATGAACAAATCCTATCGATTTGAAAAATATGAAATTAAATGAAGTAAACCATCGTTAATAGCTTTCGTATGAGCTAAACTTACAAACGAGACTAAAAATAGCTTCTAGTACCAAGAAATCTTCGTAAAAACTAAGTTTCAAAATCAATGATGTTGCTGGAATTTCGTAAGTTTGTCAATAAAAGAATCGGCTATATTATAATTTTAATCCCATAACACACATTATTAATATGCATGAAGAAGGGAGAATTTGTGTATTTTGATCAATATTCAAGAAAAGATAAGTGACAAAATAAATTTTATGTTCAAAAAGAGTTTTAAAATTAATACATAATTAATAATATGTACGTGCCTCAGAAAAGTTTATCATAAACAAAATTAGAGAGAAAATTTAATTAAATCAACAACTAAAAAGGAAAAGAATTTTTCGTATCAAAACATTTATTTACTTTACTTCAACTAATTTCATGTACATTTAATTTAAGGACTCGATTTGTTTTTACTCTTAATGCTTATCCCCTTACGTATTAGAAAAAGTTCTGATACATATTATTTCATCACTAAAATTTTAAAACGCTAACACAACAGGCCTTATGAAACCAAAATTTTGTTTCGAATTAAAAAAAAACCCATCAATTACTAGACTGCTTCACAATTTTAAAAGCTGAATGGTGTAGTCATTTCTCTGTTTAATGAAACATGCATTAGTGTATATAATGATATGTCATCTATATTACGTCTGGAATTTTTCATTTTGAAAAAAGCATTTCATAAAACTCATTCTGTATATTTGTTAGAAGTATTGGTACACTTTTGCTATCCTAATATAAAAGAGATGATTAAGAAACAGTTAAAATAAACATATATATATATATATATGTGTGTGTGTGTGTGTGTGTGTGTGTGTGTGTGTGTGTGTGTGTGTGTGTGTGTGTGTGTGTGTGTGTGTGTGTGTGTGCGTGCGTGCGTGCGTACATTTCTTACTAAACAGTATACATACATGTCTTAGGAGTGTGGAGATATTGTACAGTTTTGAGAAATAACATAACCGTTATTTACATTTAAAGATTTTTTTTTTATTTTAATGAATTAAAATAGAAATTTATGAATTGAACACAAATACTTATTTTACTCGGTGTTTGAGACTAGATACAAATATGAACCGTAAAATTTGATTTCGGTTGTTATTATCACCAAGCCACATATATAGAAAAATTTCATAGTTATATCACTTACCTAATAACAAACTCATAAGATAGCTTAAGTATTAAAATTTTGCATTTGCGATAGAAAAAAATTGATTTCATTTAATGAATACAATTTTTTTTATAAGAAGGAAGCACATTTGATATCTTTGAAAAAGCCACTTTATTAAAAAAAAACGTACTTAGAAATGTTTGAATCCATACTGAGTATTTACTGCACATTATTCTGATGTAAAGAATGGTCCAGCTCAATTATTTCTGTTCTCTTAGCTATTGTATCTAGTACATTTTTATAGTATTATAAATGAAACAGTATATAGTCGTATTAATGTGACCGCTTTCTAATGCTAACTGTGGAGAGTGTATATAGAGTGTCAGAAGGAAGCAGAAAACTTTACAATTGTTGGAGTAATGCAGAAATTGAGTGATTTTTCGAATGATAAAAAATGCATTATTATTGGCTTCCGGAACCAGGTTGATAATATTTCCAAAATGGTTAATTTTGTGAACTGTTCGCGTGCTGCCGTAATAAATGTGCATGGTGCAGTATCCTAAATCAGTGATGTAATAAGTGCGATGCACTACAGGCCATAGAATGCAGAGGTGAATGTGGAGACGTTCTCATATGGATAGGCATGCAATTCTAGACCAACTAACTGTCCATAAGAAACAAAGTGCTACCAAAAGTGTATCCTCAAAGTCAGTTCAGCGAACGTTGCAACGCGGATGGGGCTTCTCAGCATACAGCTAGTTAATGTACTGTACTATATTTATCATATGCTAATTGTTCTTCCTCGTCATGATGGCATCTTGCTTCAGGATAATGCGGCATGTCATATATGTCGCAGTGTGCGTGCGAAGTTTGAAGAAATCCAGGATGAGCTTACTGTCGCCCCAAATTACCTGGATTTATACCCAACCGAGAGCCTGTAAGACCACCTTTATCGACTTGTTCGAAGCATGAATCCTAAAACCTGCAATCTAGGGCATTTGGTCATGGAAATGGAGTCGGCATGGGTCCATATCCCTGTGAGTATATTCCAGAGCCTCTTTGATTATCTTCATGTTCGTCTGGCTGCAGTTTGCTCTGCGAAAGGTGGTTATTCTGGTTTTTGACAGATGGTCCCAATAATGTGACAGTACTGTATATTAATTTCTTGCTAAACCAAGATCATTGGTGTCCTATTTATTTCCCGGATAGGAAATTTTTTATTTACAATTGCATTCCTTGCAAGCACTCTTTATACTAAAATACCAAATATTTTTGACCAGAAGAAATTAAAATATCTTATGGCGTAAGCTTTTCAGGAGATCTTGTGTACTTACCAAGAATAACATGAATTATAACCGTGTTTTAACAATTTTCAATGTAATTATGGAAAGTCAAAATAAATTTATGGTATATATGAATTAATATTTAAATGTGATTTAAGACTGATAAAGGAGACATTAATTTCTGAAGACATTATAATAGCATCAAAAGTTCACGAAAAATATTTCATGAAGTGCAAGCCTCCTATTAAGAACAATAATTATTAGTAATACGATGTACGATGATAGAATCATAGCAGAATATAGATGTTTTTGAAATGAGAAAGTTTTACGTGCATTTAAAAAATAAACTCATTATACATTGAGAGGGTAACAAAAGAAAATCAATAGGGTTTTAATTCGTTCGAAACCAAATTGATTAATGAGAAAGGAAATTGCTTAGAAAACAACATATCATTAAACGTAAAGTTCAATATCAGTCCATGAACTTGAAGGTTAAACCTTACTAAAATGGACTATATAGCCTGATCATAATGAATCATGATACACATTGTAATCTTAAAGCGTTGTTTGAAAGTGAAGAGACCGTTTGAAATGAAATATCAAATTTCCAATAAAGCAACTAGAAAGTTTATAGGGTTTCATAATGGTATACGATTTTTAATATGGTTTAATCCTCTTATATCTGTGTTAAAAGCGTGGTTTAATTGGAAAAATTATCAATAAATATCTTGGTGACCTGTAGCAATTTATGATAATTATAAAATTAGGCAATATGCATGTAATGAGAATTTTATATATATTTGCTAGAAAAACATTTTGCGCAATTTCAAAGCACTGTTTAGGGACTTCATTCACCTTAATTAAATTACATGGATCATTCCAATTACATAAAATTAAAGTATAGTTCGTTAATGAACTCAAACTCTTATAAGAGATAGCTATAAGCAGATGTTCAAACTTCACATTTTCATATTTCTCCAAGGCACTTTTGCCTGAACATATATGGTAATCTTCATAAATATCCAGGAGCTCAGGTATCCCCCTGTCTCTTGACCGATGTTCAAAATTACGAGGTCGATCACCAACAGCCCTCGTGTTGCTTCTAGAGATACGTTAATAAGGCCAACCATCTTAAATCGCCAGGATTTTACTTAGACATAGAAATGTCAGTCCACCTTGTTTTTAAGTAAATACATCAAGAACTTTGGTATTTAACCTGGGAGAACGCACGCTCTAATAGTAACACGAAAGCGCGCGTTGGGTCAAATAGGCCCGTAATCACTTTTATGCGTGATTTGGTATTTTATGATTGAAACATTTTTCTATTTATGTGGCAAAATAAAAAAGGGAAAGAAATTGTATATATATATA
>BMAW01001340.1:66021-89456 GCA_019974015.1 Nephila pilipes | reverse complement strand
TGATATATATATATATATATATATATTATATATATATATATATATATATACATATATATATATATATATATATATATATATATATATATATATATATATATATATATATGAAATGCTTTATATGTATAGAAAAACCCTCGTTAAGGTATTTCAACACATGTGACAAGAATTGAGGTACTAAATACCCTTAAAATGTAACTGAGACATGTATCATAATTACATTTATGCAGATACCACAACTTAATATTCTTAAATCTCTAAATTTAATATCTAAAGTCTCATACAATTTTGTCTGTTTTCTGATTTTATAGGACCTTCAGTTGCAATCCTGACATATTTTTTAAATACCACTGCATAAAAAAAGTCCCTCGACCTACAAGAACAAACATGATTTTAATGCCAAATGGCCTTGTTTAGTTGTGTGTGGTTATATTGCCTGAACACATTGCAGTTGAGATCCTGTTTCATTTTCAACCGATCTCTAATACCACTGAATTTTAGAGAATGTAACTGAATAAAAAAAAACTTTTATAACCAATAAAATGATTTAAGTCCTGTGGCATCAGTTGGTTCATATATCGCCTGCACATTCGCAAGACAATTTGTGTGTTCTCATTACCAGAGTAAAGCAAGATCAATCAGAAAGCGCATCAATTAAATTAGTTCTTTGAAGCACGTTCTCTCTGAAAGCTATCCAATCTTTTCTAGATAGATATTTGTATGAAGGAGCACCAAATTGCTCTTTTCATCGATATATTCTTCATCATCAAATTCATTCATCTTTTCGTATCAGTGATACATTCACAAATAAGGTTTCCAGCTTGCTTCAGTTCAATTTTATAACCTAGGATATCGATGCATTTTAAATTCTCAACAATGCTACTTATTCAAAAGAAAAGATAAATGCGGAGAGGCCTGGGTCTAATAACCGAAAGTCAATTTTTATTCAGTATTTCGAGAAATTTGATCATTAATGGAACAGGGTACTTTGATAGCAGTTTACTGTGAAAGACTCCAACCATTTTCACCTGAAAAGAAAGGTTTCATAATCAATTCGTATACGCCCCTGACTTGTTTTGCAATCTTAACAAGCTCGTTCTCGCGGGTTAATTTGTATGGCCTTACAAATACATATATACCGTCACGTCAATTTATCAATTCTCTGCACGCAGACTATTAAGAACCGACAAAATTTAGGTTGTCTAACCTACAACATACAGCTTGAATGGATGTATTTTCCTTCCAGCATTACATTACTTTGATGATAAATCATAGCATCCCATACTTTAAACCGTATCCAGCATTTATTTCTGAATTAGATGTGTCGCATTTAAAAGGGGTCACACCTTTCCAGGGATTATGTGTCTAGGCATTTGGAATCATCACATCTAAGACCGTTTATTTGGGTGATAGACAACTTTATATTGGCTTAGTATTTTTGATTTTTTTGTGTGCCTGAGAAGATATTTTATTTCATTCACACAGAATTATATCATAATTTTTTTTGTGTTTTCCTTGTTAGATGCACATGAAAATGATTTGTAAAATACATTTTGCATTAAAGTACACCTATATAAAAAAAAATTATATAGTATGGTTTCAAATTTTTATGCTTTTATGTGCTGCATTTATGCGTAAAGTAAACCCAGTATTTTTTTAAGAATATTTTGAACTTAAAGAGGGAGAAGAATAATTTTTATATGAAAAAAATAAAATTTAAATTTCCAAAAAATTAATAGTTCAACTTTGAAAAAAAAGAATATACACAATAATATCATTAAAGAGTTGGCTCAATGTTTTTTTAATGTACATTGTCTGAACACAGAAAAGCAAAACATCTTGTATATATGAAAGTAATATCTTTAAAATGAACGTAAAATGACATATGTCCATATTCAATTAAGAGGGAAAGAAAAAGGTTTCAATCTAAAAAAACTTTTATAATTCAATAAAATGATTAAGATAGATTATTGCCAAAACACACAAAAAAACCCTTAGTTCAACAAATAATTTTTTTTAAAATGATGCTGCAGTAGAAGAAGTCTTTAATTCAATATTTTATTTCGCCCTGTATGTGTGTGTGTGTGTGTCCTACATGTTTAACTGATATATAAGTATCGTATTTTTGGCAATTTTTTAGAAAACGTTGATAGAATAAATACACTCCGAAGATAACCTTAATATAAAAAATTTTGAGAAGGCACACTAATAAATCATTCTAATAACAAATTTGAACTTATGTAACTGTTAGATTTTGAAAGAGTACCCATGTAATTACTTGTTATTAGTATTAAGTATTCCAATAGAATGATTAGCCTCATAAAAAAACTCTACAAACTATAAAAAAGAAAAAAACACTACAAATATTGGTGGAAAAGGGGAAGACAAAATTATTAATTGAAACTGGTATGGTGATTCTCTTACCTACAGTGTTTCAAATAGCTCTTCTTAAAAAAATTCGATGACTGTGCTTTTTCTTTTTTTTCTACAAAAAAAGCATTCCACGCGATTTTGTGTACTGTAAAAAGAAACCCTAGCCTTTAATGTATAAAGAATACTGTGTTGCCTTAGAGTAAGATAGATCTTAAAATCAATAACAGGCCAACTCATGAACTTTATATGTGAGATCCTTTGTATTTACTAAAAGAATGAAACTTCCAAAAAAATTCCCTTTCTTAGCTCTCACAGTAAGCCGGAATAAAATGTAAGAAGCACATAAGAAAGATAATACGGTTTTGAAAATGTTTGTTGGAAAATTAATGTACCCTGATATTGTAATTATATTTAAGGAAAACCTTTGTATCTCCTTTGACAAGTAAATTATAAGGAGAAATTTATACAGGAGGAACACTTATGGGATATTATAGTGCTATATGAAACAATATTATGAATTCCAAAAAAACAAATTCAACATATTGTAAAACGTATTTATTTTGTTCCGAATTAACATAATGGAAACGAATTGGTATTACCTTGGTTGAATGTCGTATTTAGAAGAATGTAAATAAATGAATTTTTTTATTTTATTCATACGAATTTAGAAGCTTAAAAATTATTTCTATTTAGGTAATTTATATTATTCTAATTATTATTACATTTTTTTTCTATTTATTAATAAAGAGACAAATATAAAATTTTACGAAACGAAATTTTTCTTATTTTCTATTAAATACAGGTTATTCAAAATGATGACTATAAAGTTCCACATTTTCAAAAATAAAACAAAACAGAACAATATGTTAAAATATGAACACAAAGGAAGTCTGTGGAAGTTCATTGTGTAAAATAGGTGGCCTCGTGTGTTTTTAGTGAATCTTCAATGAAAGCTGTTTTAGAACCTTCACGGAGCTATCTCTGTTATTGGATCGGTCACAAAAAAAAAAAACATATAACTGACATTATATTAAACTTCCTACCTAAATCACCTGATACACTATTCATACCTAAAAAACTTGATAATTCATATACTCTACATTATTTGTGGGTTTGTAAAAGACTCAAGTGAATGCGTCAAAATTCATGAATTCAATAAATCATTTTGAACTTAACAGATTTTTTCTTCTGGTACAAACTAATTCCACAATTTCGACACCTTACAATGTATCTGGTAGGAATTTATATTTTGAATCTATATTACATGTGTAACTAAAGGAGTTGTATTGAACAAAATGTAAGTTTCTATATTTTCCATTTGCATTATTGAGTTACTTATTAATCTTGTGTCATTTATTTTGAAAGTATGGAATTTGTGAATTTTGACGAACTCATTTTGAATAACCCTATATATTTTTATACCAAATGTTTACTTGAATCCTAGGAAAGAATTAAAAAAGCAAACTAATATTAAATTTCTAAGATTATAAGATATGATTATTAGAAGAACGAGTAAAATAGCAAAAGTAATTTGCATTTTCTTTTTTTTAAGAAATTTATCAAGTTTTTTTTTGAAATTATTTTGTCTGTAAAAGGTAAATATATTTTTTTGCATTTTGTAAATTTATACAACTTCTTTTTAGTACAAACATGCTCATTCTCAAACATTTACACATAAGTAATCTAAAAATAATCCCTTAAATTAAAATTAAAAATTAGGGCCCCAAACACGCATTTTACACTACTTAAAACCTGAAATGATTCATATTAGAATGTAACTGAATAATTTATTTTTTTATTAGATACAAAAAAGCAATTATTTTCTAGATTGTTATTCAGAGAGTAAAATTAATACAAAATAAAATTTATATCTGTAGAAGAATTTTACAAAACTTGCCTTGACAAAGAAAATAAAAGAAAGCAAACTTTACATTATTACCAACCTCTAGCTTTTCCTTACTTAAATAACTTCTCAAAAATTACACTATTTTTAATAGGTAATATTTTGAATTTTATTACAATTTTAAAAAATTACCTTGTTTTTGAAACACTCCAAGACAGTTTTGTGAAATAACTCAAACGTGATTTTAGCACTTAAAGCTAGAACATTAGAGGTGTCAAGAAACTATTCTTGACTCAAAACATTTGTTTAAAACAAAGTCTTTCTGAGTAATATTGAGCAGTCATGAATATACTAGAAGAATTCTTTTAATGTAACATTTTAAGTTCAAAACTAACTGAGTATTGTTCTCGTTCTTGTAAGTGATCAAGAATGTCTTATTACTTGAGATGTTTTAAAAAATAAAAATTCAAGTAATGAATTTAATGATCCTTATTCTCAAGTTAAAACAACTTTGTTGCAAATAAAATTAAAGCTTTATTTTACTAAAATGAAAATACGAATTCATTATTTGTATGCTAAACACATAACAGAGAAAAGGAAGGATACTACTAGTTACATGAGTAAAAGAAAGTAAACCAAAATAAAAAATAAATAAAATTTAACTAAATTAAACTTTTAAAAAACAAAACAAAAAAACTTATTTTATGTTGAAATTGTTTGTCTGCTTTTCTGTGAAATGAAAATAAAATAAAAAGGTCGTTGAGTTCTGATACTCGGATACATTAGGGAATTTTCTTCGAGTTTCTCTCTGTTTAGAAGTTTTAAAAACAAGAGAATCTCAAAGAGCAAGAAACTGTCTGACTCCATGATTATTACATTTTTTGAGCTTCAAGAATACAAAAAATTATCCAAATGATTATAAAGTATTTAAGAAAGCATGTTATTGGTAACTAAAAGAGATTGATTGGTTATGCAGTTCAAGTGTGTTTCTTTTCAAAGAGCATATTTTACCAATCTTACTAAATATTATACCTCTGCTAATAATTAGTAAATTATGTGACTTTTTATAAAGTTCTCCAATAATTTATTTATGCATTGAATTTCCATAATTACATAGTTCTTAAATTTTGTTTTTTGTGGATCAGTTTCTAGTAATTAATATTCAGTCTCGATTTAAATATATAGTACTACCTGAAACAAAAATTGCGCCTAATTGGAGAAATTTTTGAAAGTTAGATTATACATTTTATCTAGATGGCTCCAAATCAGCCGACAAGAAAGGAAAAACTGTGTAAGTGTCTATTTTGGTTGAAATTTATTTGAGATTTTGAATCATGAAATTATATAGGTTGAAATAAAACAACGCTTAATGCTAAAGTACGGCATGTCTACATTTATATCTACTATTCTATTTTGAATACACACTCAAGTATCAGAGAGAACACTGAGATCATTCTTCCTTTTTCAGTAAGATTTTATCCTACTTATCTCGAAAAGCTTTTTACCGTAAAATAATCTTAAGGCTCTTAGTTTTATACATGTAGTATTAGTGTAATTTTTATTTGTTTTTATTTCATTTCCAATTTGCATTATTTTAAAAGAACCTAACAAATTTGAAACTATATGTATTTTGCATTGGTGCTATTTATATGAAAGAGAAAGAGATAATGTAAAACTAAGCACTTATATCTAGGATCTTCCTTATCTATTTCAGAAAAGATTTACAAGTGAATCTTAAATGCGTGTAGAAATAATACACTATGAATTCAAAAAAATCTTGTGGATTTTATATGAAAATGTCTAATGCCCTCTAAAAAATTGAATATATTTTCTTCTTCTAAAACCCAAAAAAGTAGACAGCATTCATGTCAACATTAAAAAATCGCAACTTGCTTACAATGTGAAACTATATATTGAGACAGTTTTGTTGATAAAAAAAATACATGCAAATTTATTGAATAATGCTTGTAAATTTTAATAGTCCAAAGTATCAAACGTACAAAATATAATTAATAGAATTTCTTCGTTTTCAAAATTTTAAAAGCAAATATTTTGTCCATACTTGTTTTTTAATTATACTTGAAAATGTGTTCTTTGTTAATTTTAGATGCATTTTAAACTTACTTTATATTCCATGGTAATGAAATAGGGTATTTTATTACTATACATTAAGGAAATATAATAACAATTATATAATCACCGGACATAACTAACAAGGTACCTCTTCATATTTCTTATGTAAATGTATGTTACATTAAATAACATTAAGAACATCACTGTAAACTTGTAACTTACAGTTTTCTTTATTACCTGAAACACTCCAAATATATTAATGTAAAAGCCAAACCTCAATTTATAGTAATTAATAAATCACATCAATAATTTAAAAGCAAGATTCATCATAAATTTACTCTCAGACTACTCTGGATTTAAATCATGGATCAGTTTGTAAAAACTAGCTTTCTAAACTATGCAACAGCACACTTCAATCTCTTAGCCTCGAAATGGTAAATTCTTTATAGTTGCTCTATAAAGCTGATTTAATATTCAGTGGCATTTCCTGTACATAAATCCCTGACTGTGAAATGACTTAGAGAAAATTTGATCTCCAAATCTAGTATTCATAAATTTAAGAAACACGTCTACAGTACGGTTTATAAGCACGCTTGAACGTAACGTTAAGTTACCAAGCACTAAATGTAAATCAATTTATATTGGTGTTTGCAGTAGATATTGTACTTTGATACTATTTCTGCACGTGTTTCGCACAAGTTGGGGAGAGAAATTCTCTTCTATCTGCTAACTTATCTCCATACTAACTTCAAAAATTTTAGTAAACTTTGAAAGAAACGTGTACCTTTATGAAAACAATTAATGTTTAAAGTTTAATAAACTATCAATACAATACGATCTGTATCCAAATGTGATTTAAATTCAGATTTTTGCTTTCTTAACGAGAGTGTGAGGAAAAATATTCATATTGGGAAAAGATATAAGGAAAACAGAAGTTTCAATAAGTAAATCTAAGATATATTGTCCATTTAATTGTTTTTTCTTTTTATTAGAAGTCAAATGAATATGACACCCTTCGCATTTCGAAAATCACCACTACTTTTCAGGGCAATGAAAACGTCATCGACTTCTTTGGGAGAGAATCATTGAAAACAATCCATTGTTTTATTTTTTACTAGTTTTCGGTATCAACGATGAATCTAGGGTTTCATTGAGGGTGACAACTTGACACCAAATGATGAAAAACAATTCAACACAGTAGCATCAAACTAACCTTATAATTCTGTATTGTTCGGGCAACCATTCCAACAAGCCTTGAAATGTCCTCAAAAAAGCAAGTACGTTTTAAGCACCCTTTTACATAATATTTGTTATATATTTTTGTAAATATTTATATCCTAATGGATAAAAAATTTATAATGTATGAATATAATCTTTCTCTGAATAATCTAGTAAAATTGTTTATTTTTAATCAAGTTATCTGAAACATAATGACCGAAATAACAAATATATTGACTTTGAGAAATTTTTTTATTATATTGATAGTTATTGGTAGCATACATTACTTTCAATCGGCATAATTTCCTCAGGGGAACAGTTTTTAGAAAATTTAAAATATACTCAGAATTTTCAACAATCTACAATTTTCAATGTGATTTAGATGTTTCTTCCAACATTTTCTGACAGTCACATAAACTGACAATATTTATAGGATCAAGATTTTTTCATAGCTGAAAAAATTTTGCTGTTTATATTAGCATTTTTATCATTTTCATTCATAGTATTTCACGTGCATTCTCTTATATATATATTTTATATATATATATTTCACTTACATGCCTGACAGAATTCTTAATTCTTTTCCGCTCTTTAAATGTGTTAAATTTTTCAGGCATTTTCTGCACTAAAACTAAGGAATTCTTGTCTATACAGCATTACGAAGCTCGAAAACTCAGTATTTCATTTGTAATTAAAAACCATTTTACAAGATGCAGTTAATTGGTTTTATTAATTTTTTTTACCAATTTTAAGTTGACATGAAATTTTTTATAGAATAGATAAGACACTATATCTTAAATACTAGAGCAAATAGTTCAAAGAACTTGCTTTTAAGTCGTTGCATAAAAAATATTATAGAATTTAATTCACATAATTATTTCAAATGGTGTAGAAAATAAATATTACGTCTAAAAAATATCCAAACATATTTCTTGATTTATCTGCATTTTATTATATTTTTTTGAAGCAAAATTAAATTTTGTCACATTTAGTTAAAATTAGTAAATAGAATCAGTTCAGGATATAAATTCAAAAGAACATACTTTTGAACTCATGCCTGTGGAAAACGTTATGGGAATTTTGTTCAATATATTCTGAAAGAGAAATAATTTTTTCTGTATTTTGATTATTTAAAAAATTTAAATTTCTACTACATTTAGGAAAAATTAATACTGTGTTTCTAATCTTATTGTGAATTTGATGCACAGCTTTAAATGAATTAAATTACATTAAAAAACGATTAGTTATTTTATAATGAAAAAAAATTGCAATTTAATATATATAAATATAATTAAAGAGAATAAAATTTGGTGCATTTGAATTATTAAATATTTAAAGATATAATATTTTTTCAAAATTAACAATCTGTAGTAATTCTGAATAAGTTTTGAAATTTGAATTTTTTAAAATTCATATCTAACTAAATGATTTTTCAGTCTTTAAGTTCTTCATAATAATACATAAAAAAATAAGAAAGACATTTATGGACTCAGTTTTTCACTTAGTTTAAAGTAAAGGAATTTAATGTTGAAAAGTAATTACATTCACAAATGCAAAATCAACTCGAAAAGTGTTTTCAAATATTTTTCATTTACCAGTTTGTTGTTGGAATTTTAATTACGTTCTAGGTAAAAGGACTCTTAGAAACGATGGCTGAAGGAACATGTTCTAAATTTTTTTCCATATGGATTAGAAAGGAAGGCGTTGCTTATAGATGAAATGAGACGAACATATGTTAATAGTTTAAATTGGAAATAAAGATTTTAGATCTTAGCTATAAAAAATTTTTTTCCAGATTCTATCTCCACTGGAAAATGGATAATACCTACTTATGGGATAAATATTTTTCTTTAATATCTCTTGTGATGATATCTTTTATTATATGTAAAATGCAAATGATTTTAAAATACATAAAGAATTCTTCTATACATTATTTTTCATTGATTTTACCACTTAACTCTTTATGAAAATTACATAAAAAGTTGAAGACATATATTTTTTAAAACATTTAAAGATGATGACAGGGAAATTATAAAATTTTTACACAGGTTACAAAATTGTATGAAAAAAAAGTAAAAAATAAAAATAGACATTCTCTAAAACATGAAATTAATCCATTTATTTTAGAATTTCATCACAATCATCGTAATTTTTTTTTCCTTCTGTAAGCAAAGGCATACTTAACTAACCTGAGCTGAGATATTGATACTTTGCTAAATGGGAATTCTTAGTAGGAAACTCTTGAGATAAATTCTTACTTTAAGCGAACATTATTTGAAACAGTAGAAAGGAATGAAAAGTGTTTCTTGATAAACCCTTTGGGAAATTCCATACAGTCGCGCTAATTGTTCAGATCCCATATACAGCATAAATTCTTATCGATAATGAACCCTAAAACAGCAAATCAATTTCACTGTTCTTTGTTGATGTCTAACCACTAATACATTCCAGAGATACGTTAATTCTAAAGCTACGTTAATTCTAGAACCAAAATAAATACCATCATTATTTCATTTTCCATTGTTTAATCCTCACTGAAAAATTTTATGAGGCATCATCTATAAAGATATTGCTCATGTCTTTTAAATATCTATCCTTACAATAATTTGAATTTTTTTCTGTCCAGAATAATTTGTAATCTATATATGTTCTTGTATTTAACCAAGAATTAAAATTCTATAGAAAGCATGTAAACTAAAATTTAAACTCAAGCTAAATAACAAACTGAAGTAAGTTAATGACACATTAATTTGTAGCAACAAATTCTTTTTTTCTTCTTCCGAAGATTATGCGATGCAACCTCAAATTTTAGATTAAAGTTTTATAGTTAATCAAAATAATCCTTCCATAAAATCAAAGAAAAAAAATATTAATTATCATCTTTAGACTTTCTATGAACCCTAAATTTTACTTGCATAACACAGTAAGCATCTTGATAACTTCCAAATTTAATTCAATAATAGGAATCTATCAATTTTAAGATAAACTTATAAAATGAAACGAGTACATAAAATGATTTTTATAAAGTATGAAACATTTTTCAACTACAGAAAACCTATAAAAAACTAATTAAATAAGGACAAAGTCTTTATTGTAGGTTAATAAATGACATTCAGTAACCTCAGAATTAATTTCATCTATTCATACAAAGTATATTTTATAAATATTTTACATTGTATGCAATATTGTACAATAGAAAAAAAAAATCGTAGCGTTTGAAAAAAAATATCAATTTCGAAGTGAAAAATGGAGTAATAACACTGTCACACACAAGGAAATCTATATATTCACTGTGAATGATTAAACTCTTCTAATTATCATCAGATAAACAACCCAGCTCAAAATTAATAAGAAAGATATCTTTACAGGAAACATATTTAAAATTAAATAAGTATCAATAAGATAAATAGTTTAACATATACACACACTTTTTAGATCCTAGAGTTCAATTGTTTTTTAGGAAAAATAAACTTATATCATATATATATTATATAATTTTTATTATACAGATTAATTTTGATTGGTTTTTCACATCACACATTCAAGCAATAGTCTGTATTTCCAAATACTTAGTAACCCTAGGGAAAATCAAGTTCATTGATTGTAAAAGTGATAACATTTTGTTCTTCGAATCATAAACTTATAATTAATAATTAGAGTTAATTGACTGATAATGTAATTAAATAATTTCAAAATCTGAAAGAATACTTCTTATAATTATCAATATTTAAACTGAATTGAAATATAATGAGACACCAAATAAACCCCAGAATTATTAATATTAATAGGGATAAACTTTAGAGTTACGTCAAAATGTAGTACAAATTCAAGCCTCCAGTAATATTTTAGTAATAAAACCTAATGCTTTATTTTAATTCAATTTTTTTTCATATCGTACTTTTCCAATTTGTCTAAAGAGAAAATTTATATTTAGGATTGACCTCAAATTAATTTAGAGAGGATTTCTAAAACGTAATTTAGCATTTATAAAAAAAAATTAATTTTTATCTTTAATTTCATAGTTTCTCTTAAATCACAGATGAAAAGTTACATTTTCCAGGGCAGTGTTATCAAGCACCATAGATAATGTCATTAGCTGTATAAAAAAAAAACCTTTAATTGTTTTTTTCAAGTAATAGCGTAAACCACTGGATGCGTTAAGGAACATTAATTAAACATCCCCTCTTAACAAACATAATCAAGACTAAATCTAATCACTCGTTTCAGTTGTAACCTCATTTTGTTTTGAATAAAGATGACAACTTGTTCTGGGTACAATCTAAAGGCTCCCTCAGTAGTACTTTGTATACATAAAGGGAAAAGGATAATTTGCGAACTTATTTTTGTGTCATTCTCTTCAATTGTTTGTGCCATCCTCTTCAGAAAGATGCCGTTCTTCAGAAGTTGTTCACGCTCTATTACAAGACATTTGTTATGTATATTTCATACAAAGTTTTCACCCATAGGAAATAGTTCTAGATTTTTTTTTGTGTGTGTGAGATTACATCTTTTCTCAAGATCTCCTTTTATAATCAGTTCTTTCATTTATTTTTGTAAAAAATATACAGAGCTTAAATTCATTTGATATTGGTACTATGAGTTTTTACTTTAAAATGTATTTTTTTAATTATATTTTTCAATTTTGTTAATTTTATGAGCAATACGTAACTTGAACGAAGTAATAATTATAAGAAATGCTTTTATATATAGAAAACCTCGTTAAGGTATTTCAACACACATGACGTTGAATGAGGTACTTAAATAATTCTAAAATGTAACTGAGACATAAAATACAATTACATTTATGCAGATACCAACTTAATATTCTTAAATTTAAATTTAATATCTAAAGTCTCATAACAATTTTGTCTGCATCGTTTTCTGATTTATAGGGACCTTCAGGTTGCAATCCTGCATATATTTTTAAATACCACGTATAAAAGTCCTCGAATCTACAAGAACAAACATTTTAATGCCGTATTTGCCTGTTTATTGGGTATATATTGCCTGAACACATTGCAAGTTTATCCTGTTCTTTCATTTTCAAACGATCTCTATCATCATCGAATTTTAGAGAATGTAACTGGAATAAAAAAACTTTTATAACTCATATTCAATAAAATATTTCAAGTCCTGTGGCATCAGTTGTCCATATATCGCTCACATTCGCAAGACAATTTGTGTGCTCTACACAGATAAAGAAGATCAACGAAAGCTTTTACTTCAATTAAATTAGTTCTTTTAGCATCACGTTCTCTCTGAAAGCTATCCATAATCTTTTCTATATAGATATTTGTATATGAGCACTAAATTGCTCTTCATCGATATATTCTTCATCATCAAATTCATTCATTGATTCTTCATCAGTAGATACATTCACAAATAAGGTTTCCAGCTGTTTCAGTTCATCTTTATAACTTAGATATCGATGCATTTTTAAATTCTCACACAAGCATTATTCAAAAGAAAACATAAATGCGAGAGCCCGCGTTGGGTCTAACAGACCCGAAAAGCCAATTTTTAATCTAAAAACAGCTTCGAGAAATTTGATCATTAATGGAATTGAAAGAGGGGTACTTTGATAGCAGCTACTGTGAAAGACTCAACCATTTTCACTGAAAAAGAAAGGTTTCATAATCAATTGCATACGCCCCTGGACCTGTTTGGCCCAACGCTCGTTCTCGCGGGTTAATTTTATGGGCCTTTACAAATAGTTTCATATACTGTCATTGGTTAATTATCAATGTTCTCTTCGTACGCAGACTATTAGCAACTGATAAAATTTGAGGTTGTCTAATCATTAACATACAGTTGAATGGATAGCATTTTCCTTCAATATTACATACATTAAGCTTTGATGATAAATTTATAGCATCCATATTTTTTAAACCGTGACTTGCATTATTTCTCGAATTAGATGTCGTATTTAAAAGGGGTCACACTTTTCCAGGGATTAAGGGCACTAGGGCATTTTGGAATATCATATCTAAGACTGCTTGTTTTTGTGATAGATAACTTTTATATTATTAGTAGAGCTTTGATTTTTTTGTGTGCCTAGTAATGATATTTTATTCATTCTACAGAATTATATCAGTAATTTTTTTTGTCAAAATGTGTTTTTCCTTGTTAGATGCATATGAAAATGATTTGTAAAATATATTTGCATTAAAGTACAATTTTATATAAAAAAAATTATATAGTATGGTTTCAAATTTTTTATGCTTTTATAAAAGGTATTTATGCGTAAAGTAAACCTAAAGTATTTTTTTGTAAGAAATATTTTTAACCTAAGTTATGAGAAATAATTTTTTATATGAAAAAAAATAAAAAATTTAAATTTCAAAAATTAAGAAGTTCCATAACTTTTTGAAAAAGAATATACAATAATATCATTAAAAGAGTTGGCTCACTATTTTTTAATGTATTGTCTAACATATGAAAAGCAAAATATCTTGTATATATATGAAATATTATCTTTTAAAATGAAACGTAAATGCAAACATATATGTCCATATTCAATTAAGAGGGAAAGAAAAAGGTTTTGACCAAAAAATCCTTTTTATAATTCAATAAAATGATTAAGATATCATTATTAAACACACAAAAAACCCTTAGTTCAACAAATAATTTTTAAAACATGTCGCGAAAAGAAGAAGTCTTTAATTCAATATTTTATTTCGCCCTCTGTATGTGTGTGTGTGTGTCCTGGTATGCTTAACTGATAGCATAAGTACTTCGTATTTTTTGCAATTTTTGAGAAACGTTGATAGGAATAAATATGCACTTCCGAATATTTAACTTTTAATATAAAATTTTTGAGAAGGCACATTAAATCATTCTAATAACAAATTTGAAATTGCAACTTTTATGTAATCCTGTTAGATTTTGTTATACCTATGTAATTTCATTTGTTATTAGTATTAAGTATTCCATGAATTATACATTTAGCCTATAAAAAAAACTCTACAAAACTATAAAAAAAGAAAATTAATTACAAATATTGTGAAAAGGGGAAGACAAAATTATTTAATTCGAACAGTATAAAGATTCCTCTACCTACAGTGTTTCAAATTAGCCTTTCTAAAAATTCCGATGACTGTGCTTTTTCTTTCTTTTTTTCTACAAAAAGCATTCCACGCGATTTTGTGTACTGTAAAAGAAACCCTAGCCTTTAATGTATAAAGAATCACGTGTTGCCTTAGAGTAAGATAGATCTAAAATCAATAACAGTCAACTTCAAGGAACTTTATATGTGAGATCCTTTGTATTTACTAAAAAGAATGAAACTTCAAAAAATTCCTTTCTAAGCTCACAGTAAGCCGGAATAAATGTAAGAAGCATATAAGAAAGATAATACGGCTTTGAAATGTTTGTTGGAAAATAATGTACCTGATATTGTAATTTATATTTAAGGAAAAAAACCTTTGTATTCCTTTTGAAGGCAAATTATATGAGTAGAAATAAATTTATACAGGGAGGAAATACTTATGGGATATTATAGTGCTATATGAAACAATATTAAGGAATTCCAAAAACAACAAATATATTGTAAAACTTAGCTTATTTTGTTCCGAATTAACAATATAATGGAACGAATTGGTATTACCTGCTTGAATGTATTTAGAAGAATGTAAATAAATGAATTTTTTTTATTTATTCATACAGAATTTGAAGCTTTCTAAAAATTATTTCTATTTAGGTAATTTATATTATTCTAATTATTATTACATTTTTTTTCTGATTTATTAAATAAAGAGACAAATATAAAATTTTACGAAAACGAAATTTTCTTATTTTCTATTAAATACAGGGTTATTCAAAATGATGCATCTAATTTTAAAGTTCCACATTTTCAAAAATAAACAAAACAGAACAATATGTTGTACATGAACACAAAGGAAGTCTGTGGAAGTTTTATATTGTGTAAAATAGGTGGCCTTCGTGTGTTTTTAGTGAATCTATTTCACGAAAGCTGTTTTAGAACCTTTCACGGAGCTATCTCGTTATTGGATCGGTCACAAAAAAAAACATATAACTTGACATTATACAACTTCCTACCTAAATCACCTGATACACTATTCCCATACCTAAAAACTTGATACTCCATGCAATTTCATTATTTGTGGGTTTGTAAAAGACTAAGTGAATGTGTCACCATGACCCACAAATTTATTTGAACTTAACAGATGATTTTTTCTTCTGTACAACCAATTACCACTGACACCTTACAATGTATCTGGTAGGAATTTATATTTTGAATTCATATTACATGTGTAACTAAAGGAAGTTATATTGAACAAATGTAAAAAAAAAACTTCTATATTTTCCATTTGCATTATTGAGTTACTTATTAATCTGTGTCATTTATTTTTGAAAGTATGGAATTTTGTAATTGGACGAATCATTTTGAATAACCCTATATATTTTTTTATACTCAAAATGTTTACTGAATCCTAGGAAAGCACTAAAAAAAGCAAACTAATAATATTAAATTTCTAAGATTATAAGATATGATTATTAGAAGAACGAGTAAAATAGCAAAGTACTTGCATTTTCGTGCTTTTTAAGAAATTTTATCAAGTTTTTTTGAAATATTTTTGTCTGTAAGTTGCAAATATATTTTTTTGCATTTGTAAATTTATACAAACTTCTTTTTAGTACAAACATGCTCGGCCTCGATTAAACATTTACACATAAGTAATTCAAAAATAATCCCTTAAATTAAAATTAAAATTAGGGCCTAAACACGCATTTTACACTACTTTAAAAACTTAAATGATTCATATTTAGAAATGTAACTGAATAATTTATTTTTTTATTAGATACAAAAAAGCAATTATTTTCTAGATTGTTATTCAGAGAGTAAAATTGTAATACAAAATAAAATTTTATATCTGTAGAAGAAATTTAAGCAAAACTTTAAATATTCACAAGAAAATAAAAGAAAGCAAACTTTACATACACAACCTCTAGCTTCCTTACTTTTAAATAACTTCTCTAAAAATGTTACATCTATTTTTAATAGGTAATATTTTGAATTTTAGTTTTATTACAATTTTAAAAAAAAATTACCTGTTTTTTGAAACACTCCAAGACAGTTTTGTGAAAATAACTCAAACGTGATTTTAGCACTTAAAAGCTAGAACATTTAGAGGTACGGCGAAACTATTCTTGGGAATTAAAACATTTGCTTAAAAACAAAGTCTTTCTGGAGTAATATTGAGCAGCTCATGAATATATTTGTAAAGAATTCCTTTTAATGTAACATTTTTAAGTTCAAAACTAACGAGGAATTTCGTTCTCGTTCTTGTAAGTGATCAAGAATGTCTTATTACCGAGATAAGTTTTAAAAATAAAAATTCAAGTAATGAATTTAACATCCTTATTCTCCTCGCTAAAAACAACTTTAAGTATTAAGCTGCAAATAAAAATTAAAGCTTTCATTTTACTAAAAATGAAAAATACGAATTCATTATTTGTATGCTAAACACATAACAGAGAAAAGGAAGGATAATACTAGTTATTACGAGTAAAAGAAAGTAAACTAAAAATAAAAATAAAATAAAATTCTAACTTAAATTAAACTCTTTAAAAACAAAACAAAAAAAACTTATTTATGTTGAAATTGTTTGTCTGCTTTTCTGTGAAATGAAAATAAAATAAAAACTAGTCGTTGAGTCTCTGATACTCTCCGATACATTGTGAATTTTCTTCGAGTTTCTCTCGTTTAGAAGCTTCAAAACAAGAGAATCTCAAAGAGCAAGAAACTGTCTGGACTCATGATTATTACATTTTTTGAGCTTCAAGAATAAAAATTATCCAAAATGATTATAAAAGTATTTAAGAAAGCATGTTATTGGTAACTAAAAGAGATTATGCAGTCTGGCACAGACGTATCTTTTCAAAGAGCATATTTTACCAATCTTACTAAATATTATACTCTCATACTAATTAGTAAATTATGTGACTTTTATAAAGTTCTCCAATAATTTATTTTTAAAAGTGCATTGAATTTCATAATTACATAGTTCTAAATTTGCTTTGTGATCAGTTTCTAGTAATTAATATTCAGTCTCGATTTAAATATATAGTACTACCTGAAACAAAAATTATGCCTAATTGGAGAAATTTTGAAAGTTAGATTATACATTTTATCTAGATGGCTCCAACGCAGCCGACAAGAAAGCGAAAAAAAAACTGTATAGTGTCTATTTTGGTTGAAATTTATTTGAGATTTTGAATTTCTCATCAAGTGAAATTATATATAGGTTGAAATAAAACAACGCTTTAATGCTAAAGTACGGCATGTCTTACATTTATATCTATCATTCTATTTTTGAATACACTCAAGTATCAGAGAACACTGAGATAAAGATCATTCTTCCTTTTTTCAAGTAAGATTTTTATCAACTTACCATTTCGAAAAAGCTTTTTACTCGTGTAAATAATCTAAGGCTCTAGTTTTATACATGTAGTATTAGTGTAATTTTTTATTTGTTTTGTTTCATTTCCAATTTGCATGGTTTAAAAGAACCTTAACAAATTTGGAAACTATATGTATTTTGCATTATGCTATTTATATTGAAAGAGAAAGAGATAATGTAAAACTAAGCACTTATATCTAGGATCTTCCTTCGTTTATCTATTTCAGAAAAGATTTACAAGTGAATCTTAAATGCGTGTAGAAATAATACACTATGAATTCCAAAATCTTAGGATTTTTATATGAAAATGTCTAATGCCCCTAAAAATTGAATATATTTTCTTCTAAACCAAAAAAGTAGACAAAGCATTCATGTCAACATTAAAAAATCGCAACTTGCTTACAATGTGAAAACCATATATTGAGACAGTTTTGTTGATAAAAAAATACATGAAATTTTATTGAATAATGCTTGTAAAATTCTAGACAGTAGTCCGTTGTAAAGTATCAAACGTGTTGGTAAAATATAATTAATAGAATTTCTTCGTTTTCAAAATTTTAAAAAGCAAATATTTGTCCATATAAGTCACTTGAAACTTTTAATTATACTTCTCTGAAAATGTTCTTTGTTAATTTAGAGCTGCATTTTAAACTCTACTTTATATTCCATGGTAATGAAATAGGTATTTCTTATTACTATACATTATGGTACTGCTAGAAATATAATAACAATTTATATAATCACTGACATAACTAACAAGGTACCTTCATATTTCTTATGTAATGTATGTTACATTAAATAACATTAAGAACATCACTGTAAAACTTAAAATTTACAGTTTTCTTTATTACCTGAAACACTTAAATATATTAGTCGTAAAGCCAAACTCAATTTATAGTAATTAATAAATCACATCAATAATTTAAAAGGATACAAGATCTATCATAAATTTACTCTGTGACTACTCTGGATTTAAATCATGGATCAGCTTGTAAAACTAAGCTTTCTAAACTATGCAACAGCACACTTCAATCTCTTAGCCTCGAAATGGTACTCATAGTTACCTATAAAGCTGATTTAATATTCAGTGGCATTTCCTGTAGCCATAAACTTCGACTGTGAATGACTTAGAGAAAATTTGATTCTAAATCTTAGTATTCATAAATTAAGAAACACGTCTATTAACGGGTATGCGTTTATAAGCACGCTTGAACGTAACGTTAAGCTATCAAGAATTAAAATGTAAAATCAATTCTTATATTGGCGCTTGTAAGTAGATATTGTACTTTGATACTATTTCTGCACGTGTTTCGCAATTATACAAGTTGGGAGAGAAATTCTCTCTCTTTCTATCTGCTAACTTTATCTCCATACTAACTTCAAAATTTTAGTAAACTTGAAAGAAACGTGTACCTTATGAAAACAATTAATGTTTAAAGCTTTAAATAAACTATCAAATACAATACGATCTGCATTCAAATGTGATTTAAATTCAGATTTTTGCTTTCTAACGAGAGTGGTGAGAAAATATTCATATTGGGAATACGAAAAAGATATAAGGAAACAGAAGTTTCAATAAGTAACTCCTTAAGATATATTGTCCATTTAATTGTTTTTTCTTTTTATTAGAAGTCAATGAATATGACACCCTTCGCATTTTCGAAAAATCGCTACCACTACTTTTCAGGGCAATGAAAACGTCATCGACTTCTTTGGAGCAGAATCATTGAAAACAATCCATTGTTTTATTTTTTACTTAGTTTCTGGTGAATAACGATGAATCTAGGTTTCATTGAGGGTGACAACTCGACACCAAATGATGAAAACAATTCAACACAGTAGCATCAAAACTAACCTATAATTCTGTATTGTACCAAGTAACCATTCCAACAAGCCTTAGAAATGCCCTATGTCCTCAAAAGCAAGTACGTTTTAAGCACCCTTTTACATAATATTTGTTATATTTTTGTAGTCATTTATATCCTAATGGATAAAAAATTTATAATGTATGAATATAATCTTTCTGAATATAATCTTAGTAAAATTGTTATTTATTTTTAACTAAGTTATCTGAAAATTATACTGACCGAAATAACAAATATATTGACTTTGAGAAATTTTTTATTATATTGATAGTTATTAAGTAGCATACATTACTTTCAATCGGCATAATTTCCTCAGGGGAACAGTTTTCTTTAGAAAATTTAAATATACCCAGAATTTTCAACAATCTACAATTTTCATCGTGATTGTGATGCTTCTTCCAACATTTTCTGATAGACAGTCATATAAACTGACAATATCATTTATAGGATCAAGATTTTTTCAGCTGAAAAAAATTTTGCTGTTTATTAGCATTTTTATCATTTTCATTCATAGTATTTCACGCATTCTCTTATATATATATATATTTATATATATATTTAACTACGCTCTGACAGAATTTAATTTTCCGCTCTTTTTAAATGTAAGTTATTAAATTTTTCTTCAGGCATTTTCAAAGTGCACTAAAAACTAATTTGTTCAAGCTTTAGTACAGCATTACGAAGCTCGAAAAATCCTGTATTTCCTTTATTTGTAATTAAAACCATTTTTAAGATGCAGTTAATTAATTTTTTTTATTAATTTTTTACCAATTTTAAGTTGACATAGAAATTTTTTTTATAGAATAGATAAGACACTATATCTTAAATACTAGAGCAAATAGTTCAAAGAACTTGCTTTAAGCTCATGTATAAAAAATATTATAGGAATTTAATTCACATAATTATTTCAAATGGTGAAAATAAATATTACGTTCAAAATAGACCAAATATATTTCTTGATTTATCTGCATTCTTATTATATTTTTTGAAGCAAAATTAAATTTTGTCATATTTAGTTAAAAATTAGTAAATAGAATCAGTTCAGGATATAGTTCAAAGAACATACTTTAAACTCATGCTCAGAAAACGTTATGGGAATTTTGTTCACATAGTTATCTGAAAAGAGAAATAATTTTTCTGTATTTTGATTTATTTTTAAAAAAATTTAAATTTCGTTACATTTAGGGAAAAATTAATACTGTGTTTCTGAATCTTATTGTGAATTTACGCACAAATAAGTCTTTTTAAAATGAATTAAATTACATTAAAAACGATTAGTTATTTTATAATGAAAAAAATTGCAATTTAATATATATAAATATAATTAAAGAGACCAAAATTCTTGCGCATTTGAATTATTAAATATTTTAAAGATATAATATTTTTCAAAATTAACAATCTGTAGTAATTCAGAATGTTTTGAAATTTTGAATTTTTTTAAAATTCATATCTAATCCAATGATTTTCAGTCTTTTAAGTTCCTTCTTTCATAATACATAAAAATAAGAAAGACATTTAAGTGGGACCTAGTTTTTCACTTAGTTTAAAGCAAAGGAATTTAAATGCTGAAAGCAATTACATTCACAAATGCAAAAATCAACTTCAAGAAAAGTGTTTCTCAAATATTTTTCATTTACCAGCTTGTTGCTGGGAATTTAATATGCTCCTAGGTAAAAGGACTCTTAGAAACGATGGCTTAGCGAACATGTTCTAAATTTTTTCCCCTCCATATGGGATTAGAAAGGAAGGCGCGTTTATGATGAAATGGAGACGAACATATATGTTAATGGTATTTAAATTGAAACAAAGATTTTTAGATTCAGCTGTCTTAAAATTTTTTTCCAGATTTACCTCATCTCCACTGGGAAAATATCAGATAATACCTTACTTAAGGGATACAAATATTTCTTCTTTAATATCCTTTGTGATGATATCTTTATTATATGTAAAATGCAAATGATTTGAAAAATGTGAGATACATAAAGAATTCTTCTATACATTATTTCTTCATTGGATTTCACTACTTAAGATCCTTGCGAAAAATTACAAAAGTTAAAGAGCATATATTTCAAAACACATTTAAAGACATTTATATACTAGGAAATTCATAAAATTCTTTACACAGGTTACAAAATTGTATGAAAAAAAAAGTAAAAATAAAAATAGACATTCTCTAAAACATGAAATTAATCCATTATTTTAGAATTTCATCACAATTATCAAGAGGGTTTTTTTTCCTTCTGTAAGCAAAGGTATACTTAACTAACCTGAGCTGGAGATATTGATACTTTGCTAAATGGGAATTCTTAGGTGAGAAACTCTTTGAGATAAATTTACTTAAGCGAACATTATTTTGTCGAAACAGAGTAGAAAGGAATGAAAAGTGTTTCTTGATAAATTCTTTGGGAAATTCCATACAGTCGCGCTAATTGTTCAGATCCTATATAGCATAAATTTATCGATACGAACCCTAAGTAAAACAGCAAATCTCACTGACTGTTCTTTAAGTTGATGTTCAACCAATTAATATATCTAGAGATACGTTAATTCTAAAGCTACGTTAATCTAGAACCAAAATAAATACCTAATACATCTTTCATTTCATTGTTTAATCCTCAATTAAAAAATTTTATGAGGCATCATCTATAGTGATATTGCCTGCGTCTTTAAATATTCATCCTTACACAATTTGAATTTTTCAATCAGAATAATTTGTAATCTATATATGTTCTGTATTTAACTAAGAATTAAAATTCTATAGAAAAGCATGTAAACTAAAATTTAAACTCAGTTAAATAAATAAACTGAAGTAAGTTAATGACACATTAATTTGTAGCAACAAATTTTTTTTCTTCTTCCGAAGATTAAGTGATGCAACCTCAAATTTTAGATTAAAGTTTTTTTATAGTTTAATCAAAATAATCCTTCCATAAAATCGAAAGAAAAATATTAATTATCATCTTTAGACTTTCTATGAAACTTAAATTCTACTTGCATAACAGTAAGCATTCTCGGATAACTTCCAAATTTAATTCAATGTATAGGAATCGTCTATCAATTCTTATTAAGATAAAACTTATAAAAATGAAACGAGTACATAAAATGATTTTTATAAAGTATGAAACATTTTCAACTACAGAAAAACCTTATAAAACTAATTAAATAAGGGACAAAGTAGCTTTATTTATTAGGTTAATAAATGACATTTCAGTAACCTTTCAGAATTAATTTCATCTTATTCATAACAAAGTATATTTTATAAATATTTTACATTGTATGCAATATTGTACAATAGAAAAAAAAATCGAACACGCGTTTGAAAAAAATATTCTAATTCTCGAAGCGAAAAAATGGAGTAATAACATTTTCCGTCACACACAAGGGAAATCTTATATATTCACTGTGAATGATTAAAACTTTTTCTAATTATCATCAGATAAAACAAACCCAGCTCAAATAATAAGAAAGATATCTTTTACAGGAAACATATTTAATTTTAAGTATTTTTGCTTGATTATTTTTTGAGAAAAATAATGCGATGCATAGGTACTTAAAATTTTAAGAAATAAATAAAATTTACAAATATTTACATAACGTAACAAGAAATATAATATCAATATTGATTATTTCTTAAATATA
>BMAW01001340.1:0-58739 GCA_019974015.1 Nephila pilipes | reverse complement strand
CATCGTATTCCGGAAAGAGCATTCTTTGATAGATTATAGAAGTTTTTAGTACCCGCAGAGAAGAAAATTATAATTGTAGAGAGCATATACCTTATTTGAAGAGTAGATAAAGTGATTTTGAATATAATTGACTGTTTTAGTTCATTAGTCTCTGCTTGAACTTAGGTTGAAATTTAGATTTTGTGATTAACTTTAAGATAACAGACAAGACGGGTAATAGGATTCCGTCTGAATTTTACGTACAGAGGACCAACAGAACTCTATGGCCATCATTAAATGCTTCTTTAATCAACCATATATCTTTCCGCGGGTATTGTTCGTTTTAACAAACATGTAAGAAATAACCGTAACCTTTATTGCCAAAGAAATTCTTGCTTTAACCCTAGATAGTCCTCAGAGTAGGTACGGAAATCATGACCCCGAGGCAACTCAGCGATATTTTTTCTTTCTCACGGGGCTTATTGTGTTTGTTAAAAACGGGTGACAAGCCTCCGGGATATCCTTACGATACTCATATATTTTCTGACTCTCCTTGTCAGCCAATTTATATTTTTTCACAGCTTTTTCAAACGTCTAGATCACGGTTTCACCATATTTGAGGCAGCATAGTCTCATCTGGTTCTTGCACCCTTAAACTTCACTATCACTCATATTTATTTAAAAAACATTTCATCAAATCACGTTTATATTATAGTTAAAAAAAGTTCATATGTATAGACATTCTTGATAAACATTATACATAAATTCAATGAATTAATCAAATAACGATTATTGGAAATTAATTTTGTAAGGTCTAATTTTGCAAAAATAATTAAATGTAAGAGTAAAAAACGTGGAAATGTTGGAAACATGATGGTGACATGAATCACAATACATTTGGCCCATTTTTTTCAATACCTTTTTACATGTTTAACTCAATAAAAAGGAAAAGTTTATTAAAAATATTTTTCTATGCTAAGTAAATTGCATAATGGTTATAGGAAGACACTCGTTTACTATAATTTTTAAAACCCAGGATAAAATGTGGAAAACAATAAAAAACAATGTTTTAAAGATTCTCGTTAAGAATGGAGTGTATTTTGAAAAATTCAAAATCACTTTAAAAACTATTTGATGGGAAAAATGTTTTCGTGAAGTGTTGAGGGGCTTTTAAGTTTAGGTAATATAACCATTCATTTAAGATGCTCCTGTACAAAAATATAGATTACCTCTTCGGCAAGCGGATGGTAATATCGAAATTATTTTACAGAAAAATTTAAATGCCAAAAGTTTATAATATTGTTATCATATTTTATAATGTAATATTCATATATATAATATTGCAATATAAAATATGATAAAATAAAATGAATATCAAAATCTTAACTTTTATCTTAAAAAGTTTCAGAATGTTATAGTAAAAATGCCTCATATAAAGATAAATTGATGATTAATGCCACGAGCTTTTTGACCAATGATGTCCAGCTACGAACTCTAGTTCTGATTCCACTTAAGGCTCAGCATGCGAAATAAAAGGGGCTGCAGAATTTTAAGTGGAGATGGGTCTAAAGGTTTTCATCGGATGTGATCGAGAAGTTAGATGAGAGAAAGGTGTCAACTCATTTGGAGACCTCAAGAGTCAAGTATTGTTCAAAATTATTAAGTTCACCAACAATGCATTTTGTATTACTCTAATGTGAATTTAAAAAGACTAAAACTAAAAAGTAAATAGATAATTTAATATATAATCATTTAACTCATCAGCTGTCACGATCCCCATTTGAGGATTTTGGAATTTTACGTGCACCACTAGGAGTCAAAAATATATTTGGTACATCTGACAGTGTTTAGTTTCATTCTATATATATCAGTCAATATTGTGTGTAGCAGAAAGTGTACATTCTGCGCTTCGTTTCTTCACAACAAGCGAACAAATTTGAAATGCGTCTGTAAGTTGAACGGAGTAGAATTGTCGTATTTGAAGCATTACATTTTTGGTTTAGTTTTTATATTATAATAAAATACTGTAGATAAATATGTAATTTAGAGGTTTTAGTAACGATCTGTTACTTACTTAGTCTTTTGTTTTTTATTGAAATGATTTTATTGTTCATTTTATAACGATACCCATTTGGGGATTGTGGCCGATATCAAGTTATCTTGTCTCTCTTACAGAGATTATTTGTATTTGATGTGAGATGGGTACTAGGAAGTTTTTCACATTTGGTGAATTAGAAGACGTGGTAAATGACCGCAACTAATTTCTCAACAAATCAAAACAGATCAATCCTATTACATAAGTAAGTATAATCAGTTTATGGGAGGTGCTAATAAACTGGTCTGGAATGTTAACAAATGCAGGATGAAAATTTCGTGAAAAAAAGCGGGGTATTTTCTTATTTTTACAAATATAATCGACACAACAATTGTAAACGCCTACGTTTTGTATTACAATGCTAACAAAGTCATGCCATTATAGAATTTTGACAAAATATCACCCGAGCATTTTTGCAGCGAGAATCTTTTTCTAATCCTAAAAAACGTGGTAGACCTTTTCTACAAAAGCAAGCTTCAAAACGTGTTCCCGAAAGCGTAAGGAGTGAGCCAATAGGGCATTATTTAGAAAGAACTCTTGAAGGAAAACAAAGAAAACTGCAGTGGGCAAAACAATGTAAGAAAACAATATGGTAAATGTGACGTCGGGTTACATGTGGACTGTATGGAAAAATGATATAAATAACAGCTATTTTTGCATGTATAAGAAAACGCATATAATAAAAGAAATAGTTTCTTATTAGTTTTCTTTCATGCATTTTTCCACAATCCCCATTTGGAACTTTTTCAAAAATATCAAATATTTTCAAAACAAAGCATAATTTCATTATAATTTTACTGTTAAACAAAATTGTGCATATATATTTAACTTATCCTACAAAAAATTTTAAAAAAACTTTTTGGCAATTAATGATTTAATAAGATCGTACTAATTCCTCACGAGACATAAGCTCTTGTTACTTTTTGATTTAATTACGTTGATTTCATAAAGTACAAAATTGTTTACTGTTAAAAAAAACTTGATGTTACGAACCGCTTATATTTGTTTCACAATATGATGGCATGATAAGTTTATTTGAAAGGTTTGCTTGCATAAATTTAGTTGAAAGTTCTTTCTCATCAGTTTAAAATCTTTCTCACATTCGACGGACTAAATTAAATTCAAGCATCATTTTATTGATTCTATTATTCGAAAGGCATGTACCAGGATTTATTCATTCAAAAGTTAATTTTAAGGAGGTATTCAATTGAACACAATGACCACTTATTGATTTAATACTAGATTTACGACATTAACTATTCTCGTGTTTTTACTGAAATCCATCATTTTGACGTGTATATTAAAATAGATTTTTTTTGTAAATTATTTATTTAAAATCTATAAATTTTCTTACTGTTGCCCTTAATACATTTTTTCTTATAAAATTTATATTATATTTACATTTTCCGAATCCATACTTGTTACATATTACATAATAATAAGAGTAACTTCACTTCCAAAAATCACTTCTTTTCTCTACAAAGCTCAACATAGAAGTGATTATTTGTGATATAATAAGGTTTGCTCTAACTGTAAAACATTAGTTCAAACTTGTTCGCTCATGTATTTATTACTAAACGGCCGTCATTTGCATGGCGTTGTTTTATCTTATTCAATGTTATTTCATATTTGTTATTTCGCAACATCAAATATAAATTAACATCTATATAAATTAACCAATCAAACTAAAGGATTTCCGTAAGAATAGGTATACAACATCTAGATATAATGAAACATTGGTGTTCCAGTGAAAACCAGTAGAAATATATTTTCGCTGCATTATTTCATGAAAAACCTATGTGTAATGCATAAATAATAATATTTGTATGTTTTGAGAATTTTTTTAACATCAAATCGAAAACTCGTCTCAATGACGTTTTCTATAAATCTAATTTTAAATAAAATGTGTCATACACAAATAAAAATAGTAGGGCTGAAATCTTTTCTGTTTCAGATAATACGAAAGTCTTTCAATAAGTCCTCAGAAATTCCACGAGGATGTGCTCGTAGCATCGAAAATGGTTCGTTTTAGTAAGTATCATGACTAACTAAATAGCTTTCTAAATCTCAATTATTTGTACTCATGATCATGACGCCCTTCGCTCCTCAAAATTTCATTGTCATAACTTTTCCGGCCTATGGGACCATCTTCGCCTTTTTTGGTAACAGATTCCCCAGAAGCAAACCAACGTTTAGATTTTTGCTTGATTTCTGGTACATAATTATGAATCCAGGTATCACCGATGGAGACAATTCGACGTAAAAATTTCGTTTACAACTCGACGTGGCAACAATCAAATTTTGATTTGGCAGCAAATGGATACCATATCAAAACTTACTTATGAACCAATGTCAAGATTGTTTTGGCTCCATTTAACAGATGGCAGCACCCAATGGTAACAACAATTCACCTTAATGATACCATATGTTTTCAGATATAAGTTCTTTTTGAATCACTCTCGAATAAAAACTTTTAATCGCAAATATTATTTAAATATTTCTGAAATTCTTAATTAATTGCTGCACTATATTTCTCTCTAAATATATGTTATGTATATTTTTATTCGAATAATTCCTGAACTTTTGTTAAGAAAGTGTTTAAAATGTTTGGAAATAAGTTAGTAGTATATAAAAATCTTTGTAACTAACCAAAGAACTAAAACCTTTCATTAACACACTCCGTACAAACTGCTTTGCTATAAACTCAAATGCAAAAAAGAGCATTTTTCACAGCAGAACTCCTCTCAAACTTAATTTAGTAATTTTATCGGTTGGAAACGGAATAAATACAAAGACGTAGCTTAATTAAATGAACCGCAGAACGAAAGGGAAAGTAAAAAGGAATGCTTGGTTAGGTGCAATGATGATTACATGAGGTCTTCTTTATGCTAAATGCATTTGTATTGCTTTCTTTGTTTTAGTTTTCACAAGTGCAAATTTTCGCCCTAGAGTCATACTTTATTTTAACTATCAAACACTTGGGAAACTTTTAAATATATTTCAGACCAGGTTGGCTGTGAACTATTTATAACTCATATTTTCCTTTTTAAATTTGTTTGTAGTTATACATTTGTAAGGCATTCAAACAAAAAAATATTGGTATTTCTTTCCAGGCCTTTCGACATAAGTTCTGTGCTCAAAGTAATTTCTTGGACTTAGTTAAATTTCCTTTAATTTCTTATAAAAGTAAAGAAATTGAATTAAATTCAAAAATATGTGTGTAATGAAAGTCTTTTTTCGATTTCTACATTTGTGACGCCCCAAATGACCCTGTCATGAATTGCTCCCTAAATTTTACTAAGTAATTCGGTATTCAAAGAATCAGATATTGAAATATTTAACTTAATTTTATTCTTATTTTTGAATAATACAAAAAATAAGTATTAGCATTTCGAATGTGATACAGAATGAGTAGAGCGTCTGCTACTAAAGATTAATATTATTAAATTCTTCTTATCATACAAATTGTAAAATCTTCTTATCATACAAATTGTAAAATCTTCTTATCATACAAATTGTAAAATCTTCTTATATTTATTATCATATAATTGCGGAATTGAAATCAGTTATCAGTTGATCTTTTACCATTAAACATCGAGTGCTAAATTGCACTTCAGTATATAAATACATCCAACCTCGCTATTCAAACCTTCCAATCTTTCTCTCTCTGTACTCTTACTCCTCACATACATAATATCTATCTTTCTATCTCTTATTCACTACATCAATTTTTATTCTGAAAAGCTGATTTATATAAATCGCAAGTCCAGGTTCTTGAATAAAATAATGTCATAGAAATGTTCATAAAGTCAGTTGAAGGGCGACATGGATGAGAACCCCGTTATATTTAACTTTTTTATATTAACCCCGCTGTCTAAATTTAACTTTACAAAACCTATCGGAGAGTAAAAACCCACTTAATGAAGTGAATATTCCCTGCTTTATGTAGCAGTTTCACATAGCAAAGTATGTAAAATTGCTACATAAAGCAAAATATAATATTTCAGTCCGAAATGTTAATTAAAATCGTGTGTTAAAACAAAAATATAAATCTTTTGATTCAAATTTTCTTGGAACTTTTTTTCAATGAGTGTATTCAGTTAGTTTTATAATGAGTGTATGAGTCCATGAAGAGAAAGAGAAGTTAAACATAAAAATTCTTTAAGTTAATAAGATAGTAAACATATGTAAGTTTTCTTCTTAAAGATCGAGCTGGAAAGAAATTTAAATGCCCATGAAGAATTAATTATAAATCTTAAGAGTAATCTTATAATCCTCTTTAAAGATTTAAATGAATAATTCCAGAAGTAATATTGTAAACACATAATAACAAAAAATATGCGAGCCATTGTTAATTCTTTGAACAAACATAAGCTGTACCCTCCAGCTAAAAAGTTACATCCTAGTTAAAAATTCATCTCATTAATTCAAGAACATCGTTGTTATTATTACATCATCAAAAACTTAGAATTTGATCAAATATATCGAGTTTTGTATTAAAAAAGCTATTGTGCTAAAAAAAGCATAAAAAAAGCTAAAAAAGCATAAAAAGCTGTTATGTAATTTAGTTTGTGCATATATAAAACAAAAATCTAAAATAAATAACTGCATTAAAAATGCTTACCATAACTGTCTTAAAAACAATGGAATATAAGCAGTTTAATATTCTATCCAGCAACATGTCCATAAAACGAATTTCCTCAAATTTTTGTTTGCCGAAATTTAATTGCGACTTAATTATATTTATATACTGTAAAATATAATCAGAACTCTATCTGTTATCTTTCAAAGGTCGTGGCTATGTTCGGTAATTGATCTTTTAATTTACCTGCAGTCATTACTTACTTCATTTCCTTAATGATCCGTTCAAGCGTTCAAAATCTAGTGAAATTGTGCAGTGTTGAAAACCTGATTGAGGCAACTATTGGAATGCGCTGATCCTTACCCCTTCCGTCAACTGATGTTCAACTAACTGAGTTGAATAATTTCCAATTCGTGTGTTCGTATTTCTCCTTTCGCGCATGTTAATGAAATTGGTTGCACAAAGGGGCTTTCCGGTGAGGCTTGCTGATTCGAAAAGTCCTATTCTGCTAACAAATAGCTAGTACGATAATTAGCAGAACCTGAGATTATTCTATTTATTGTCCTGATATCAGGTAATTATGCACACTGGGCAGGTTTTGCCCATTTCGCAGAACTATTTCAAGCTTTGGATTCCTATTCTAGATGGAAATAACTCGAAAAGTTTCAATCTGAAAATGGTTCTGGGGGAGAAGTCTCATTTGAGCAAATTTTTTGCTATGCATACTGTATATAAATTAATTTTTATAGTTATTAATTTGGAAGAGTTTTTTTTAAATCTTATTTTTTCATCTTTTAATTCCAAAGAATAAAAAATATTTGTTAGAAATTCTCTATAATGTTTTTTTCTAAACTGATAATACAAAGATTTTTATATCATACCTGTGGTTTATTCTTAGTTTAGGAAATTTAATTTATAAGTTTTTAGTGCTTATTTTATTGCGAAAATTTTAATTCTTTTAAATTTTCGTCGTTAGAAGTATGTTTAATTTTAAAACTTATCAATCTTAGAATAATTTATTTAATTTTGTGCTTCTTATAAGAGAAAAAAATCTTAATGAAATTATGGGTATCAAAATTATAAATTAACTTTGATGTAAATATTTTTAAAAACTGAAAACATTTCTTAAAAATTATTCCATTCTTTTATATGACTTCATTAACAAAGCTCTTTTCCTCCATTTTTTCTTTATAAAGGAATCAAATATGGCACAAATATTCAAAATGCCTAGTATCGAGAACAACCGAAATAATTCTTCTCCAACGGATTTGCCCTACTATTCACACGTTGAGGCAGGTTCGTGGAAAGGTACGGTGGAAAAGTCGATAAGCTAGTTAATAGTGCATTATATAGGTCAAACATGTGTCTTGCATGTCAATAATATTTTTAAATCAAGTAATAAAATTTTATGGTCATGGAGGTATTACTTTTCAACCATGACCCGCAGAATGATTATAAAAAAAAAGCAATGAAATTTGAAATATATGCTACGCAAAAAATAAGGCATTGCTAATGAAAAAGGAACATAATTGAAGAACTGAAAATTAGTTAAAAATTTTGAAGCAAGGTTACTAAGAATGCTTGGTAATTTTTATATTCAAGAGATAAAGGATGTATTCTAAAAGAAGGTAGGGTGTATTCTAAAAGAAAGATTAAAAAAGCTGTGGTCTAGAGAATATGTTTACAAATTTAAAAAATAGTTCTTTTATAGCAAAACGTATTCATGTTACTTCACAATACAATTTTTCATAGAATTTTTTAAAGAGCACAAGAGTTCTTCTAGAAAAACTAGAATCCATTGTTTCCTCACATAAAGTAATACATATAATTTACTAACAGCATAGAACATTTTTTCTAGAGTAATTAATACATAAATAAACTTTTACGTTACAGACGTGTCTTTTGAAGTTGACAGAAATGGTTGCATAATTTCTTAATATTTTTTTTATTGTATTTCATATGAAACACTTCAAACTCACCTCATCCTTGTTGTTTTTGATGTTACTTTAACTAACATCAAAACAGAAAATTAATTATTATCCAATACCGATTGTGCTTTTTAATGTTATTTTATAGAAATAAAAAGTAATATACGATAAAACGCGCATCTTATAACAAACTTTTTGAAGCATTCAAGACAAATAAAAAGTACATAAAATTTACTAAGATTGAAATTCAGATTTTGATTTCTTGAACCGTGACTATTTATTGCGTCGAATGCTTTTATTTACAAGGATTCTTTCTTGAAACGAGAGAAATAAATTTACTGTTGAATGATACTAAGCAAAATTTCTGGATTAGTAAAAGTTCATTTATTTGTTTTCGGTAAAAAGTTTTAAGAAGCTCAAAACGCAAGTTAAGAAAGAACAAATTTGCACATATTAACTTTCATTTTTAATTAGTTTTAAACATTGCCCAAAACTTTTCGAATATCTTACACAGAGACACAAAATCAATACGAATGAACATGCTTCCCTCCATCGTGATCTCCTCACTTTATATGATTAATTTCTTCGTCGTTATGAATGCAAAATAGCATTCATTTACCCTTTATGCAAATTTAGATACTGTAAATGCTGGTCATCTTTCAGATGTGGAAAGTTAAAAAGATGAACGACTATTTAGGCTAAAAGGATTTTGTAAGTTTAACCTGGAAGAAAGGAAGCCAGTTTCCTTTCAGACAGTACAGGTAGCTTCAATTCCCTTATCAATCAATTGAATGATCCATATTGAAGAAATGTTGAATGACCCTACGGAAAGCAGCAAATCTCGGTAGAAAACAAAAATTTCGTTTCCATATATTTCATTGAAAATATAATCCTAAATTCCATAATTCGAGGTAATTTAAAAAATATAGTAACAGTAGAAAATCTTGAAATTTAATGACGTTTTTTCTCTGCAAATTTGAATTAATTGAAAGTCAGTAATGTCCATGTAACTAATATTGGGAAGAATACATCAGTTCTTTGACAATAGTAGGCGCAAAGAAATGTGGGCTTAAGACCAACAAATGTTTCGAATAATTCACAAATTATAAAAACATTTAACCCTGTTTAGATTTTTGAGAAATTGAAAACATCCAAATCAGTATTTTCGATAATGTAATGTTTGAAAGATTAATTATGATTTCTTCACCTATGTCTCAAACAATAGAAACATTTATAAAATTATACAACAGAAATTCTTGAATGAAAACCATTATCTAACCATTCTTGAATTAAAACCATTATTATTATTATTAAAAAAAAATTTGATTATTCTTATAAGCAATAAATCTAAACACTCTATCACGCATTATTTGAAAATCAGTTTTCACAAACAGTTTCAATCTGTAATATTTTTAAGCTTAATTTTCGTTTCAAACAAATGTTCTCTTTATTAATTATATCAACATTATATGTAACTATGTATTTGAACATAGTCAGAAACGTTCATTGAATTATGATCTTAAACATTACTAGAAACTTTAACTTTTATTCCTTTCTTAAGATAGATGCCTTTTTATTTAGGTGAGGACTTCAATGTAGCCAAATTAACATTAAGGTACTTTTACTTTTAGTCATTTTAAAAATAAAGAATGAAAATTTTGGTTCTTAAAATTATTAAATACGTTCAATCATTATAATGTATGTAAAAATAACTGAGAATTTTCAACTAAATGTCCTTTCTTTTTATACTTATGATGCATGCCTAACGTAACATTTCTAATAAAAAATAAGGGAAGTCACACATTAAAAGCCTAAAAACTAATTTATATTTAAATAAAAGCTATATATTGAACACATGTTTCGCTGAATTTTATTGCATTTCTCACATTTGAATATTACATGGTGAGAAAAAAATTATCCTAATATTCTTAATGCATTTTAGCATAATAAGGAAAATTGTATTATACATAATAAACGTGTGAAATAAATTTTGTAGTATTTTATATTTCTTTTGAAACTATTCTCATATATATTAAAATAAGTATTTAAACTTTAACAATCAGTATTTCTTATCCACACAAAGGTGGGTTTCTTATTGCAAATTATTATGTTTTTTGAAAATAAAGTGTTTTCATGGTTTTAAAAAAAAATCATTCATTTTTTCTATTGAAATCAACTATTATTTTCTAATAATCAATACAAGTAAATATACTTTAAAAATTTGAAACTTCAATCAATTTACTTGTTTTGTTTATTCATAAGTATATTATGTTACTCTCTACCATGCGCAAGATATAAACAGCTTCGCACTAGTTAAGTTTTATCACATTGAATGGAAATTGTGTGAGTTTTGTTTGAAGTAAAGTCATTTACACTTTTAAAGTTTCTACTAAAGCATGTGATTAAAGATGAATAAAAGAAACTCTCTCGCTTGTCTGAAAGAAACTATTATTTGTTTTTTTATTCCTTTCATGAAAGAGAAACTTTTTTTTATTTCAGTTTCTTTTATTAGAATAAATGTTGAAAAGCTTAAAAGTGTTCAGATGCATACGGAAACCATTTAATCAAACAGCTGCATTTTTCATAGTATTCACTATGGCTTTAAGTAAAAATAAATGTTTTACTACAATGAAGTCACTATAATGCGGCAAGTATTTCACAAGTTTGAAGCTAGTAATTACAGAAAACAAACGTCAGGGATTTACATAATCTAAATTAAGAAAATATATATTAAAAAAAAGCAAAATGACATGATCTTAAATAAAAACTAGCACAACTTTCTATCACTGCCTTTAATATATATATTTCTCTCATCAAAGTCACATTAAGAAGATTCAAATTTCTGAATAAAGACATAAATAATAAATTCTCATACAAGCAGTAAAAGAAGACTATAGAAGACTATTCTCTCTTTATTATTAAAACTAAATAATAAATTTCATAAAATTATCAAAGGTTTACTTAAAGTATAAAACAAAAGTATGTCTACTCAGTAGAGAATAAGGGTTATTAATAATTTTTATATATATGTAAGTATAATTAATAATAGTAAGTATTAATATAATTTTTGATTATATGTCAGTTTCATCCAATAACTACTCTCCATTAAATATTCTTGTTATGAAGAAGTGTTGTCACGTGGTTATATATAAAAATATAAGATAGATAATTTATAATCATAATAGATAACTCAAATTAAATTACATTCCCTAATTAATCTGTCAAATTAGTTATATCTACATGTATACCAGCAATATAAAATTTGCCTCAATTATTATGTTTATTGATGTATTACATTAATTTAAAATTTTATAAAAATGAAATATTATAGCCTACATTTGAATATAATGTATGTGAAATTTAAAGATGTCTTTTCCTTGGTACACAGTTAATATTTGTATTATTTTAGGCAACAATTGTATTTTATGCTTAGCAATAATTACAATGTTTATTTAAATTCTTAAGATATTAACAAAGTAGCTAAACATTAATGAAAGCTATAATTATGTAAGACTTATATATACTATTCGCAATTTCTCGTTTTCGGCGTAAACTTTAACAAAATGTCTTACAAACAAATGTATTTTGTTAAGCATTTGTTTATTCAAATTATACATCTTGAATTATTTAAACCAGAATTTATATAATTATATATAAACAAAGTAATTAACTCCCCAGATCCAAAGGCTTTAGAAACGGAGATGGACACCATTTTATAGGACTTCTTAGGCCCGGGGAGACGGTAACTTAACTAATACGATCAAATTCCTTACCCAGTATCAAAATATGAGTTAAAATTGTAGAAACATAGGTTACTTAGTTATTGAGATGTATCAAAATTTGTGTTTGTGTGTAGTGCATTCAATAATAATTAAATTTGACTCTGCAGAGACTTTCACCTCATAGACTTTCATCCTTATTAATTTTCAAGATTTTTTGTTTTGAAATAGAATTCTGATATTTGATAACCTATATTAGTAATATTTATTTAATACTTTTATTTGTGTTCATCATTTCATAGAAAGACAATTTTGATAGTAAGATATATCTGTTTAAAATAATAACTTGTATATTTCACGAATTTCTAGGAATATTTTAGCTTTAAAGGAGTTATTGTCTTACATTATTAGAAGAATAATTGTTTTAAAAAAGTTAGACGCACGTAGTCTCATTAAGGAAAAGACCCTTATTAATCTAATCATAAAAATATATCATTAAAATAATGAATATATCCTTCCCTTAAATACACTTAATAGAAAATTCAGTCACTCCTGATAGATGACGTGCAGTAAAGAGGTAGAGGAGAACATTTAAGAGAGTACTTTAACGAATTCATTTTCAGAAATTTTTCCATGAAATAAAAATACAAATTTATACTTTTCGTGACGTCAGATAGGCGTCAGAATTAATCAATGGTGAAAGCAGAAAATCAGAAAGTTTTGTCAAAAATAAAGCGCGTAACTTCTCTAATTCCTAGAGAAGAAAAAATTAATATTTTTCTTCCAGGTTTTAAATATTTCAATTTCTGTTAATAAGTTTCGAAATAAAGATACTGAAAGAAACTTTTATAGCTATAAATTATTGCTGATATAACATTTCGAATATCAGGAAGGTGAAAAAAAGCGAAAGCGCTGAAAAAGCAATTGCACGTATCAGCAACCTTTCTTTTTTCCTATCTGACGAAGATATAGCAATAATACAAGAAATATGTGAACTAATTCCTGACAGCGTAATAATTTGATTCATATCATATTACGTATAAAGAATTACTCAATAACATATACTAGAGGATTTCTGGAAATATATTTCCTTCGAAGTATAATAGCATCTGTTTTCCACGCTCAGGACTATTCTAGAAAAATAGACATTTGAACTTCTTTAAATTGATGAAAAACGGAAAGATTGCTTTTTCTGAACAAAAACGAACTTAATTGAATAAGATGCTACCAATTACATCAATTAGCATTATATATATAGTTTCTACAAATAATGGAAACTTTAATCTCTAGCTTGACTAATTGGAAACGTTTTGACAGAAATTATGTAACCTCGAAATTAATTTCGAATGACTTTATTTTCTGAAATCTATTCAAATTAGCTGTAGTTCTCTTACTTAAATTTTCTAATACATTTTCTGTATATTATTTTATAATGCTTCACATAGTTTTTAAGTTATTTAGGAATAGCTGTATTTTTAATAAATTTAGTTTCAATAAATTAGCCCTGCGTAGTTCTTTCAAAAATTTTAAAATAGGCATATGTTTAAAAAACATTATGCACCTCATTTTATTTTTGCTAATGAAATAGTGAAATAATACATTCCAAATTATTATATGCAAAAATAGAAGTAAATATTTTTCAATTTTGTTCAGAATTATATGAATGCATTTTCCTCAAATAAAAGCAAAATGAAGCATTATTTTTTAAAAAAATATTGTAAAACTTTACTATAAAATGACACTAAAAAAACTGTAACTTTAAACAAACACTGCGAATCATCACATGTGAAAATTAGGGTTTTAGGTAACACAAGAAAATTTAAGAAAATTGAAACACGAATCGAGATTAAAAACTCATGTTTCTAAAACTTATGAGTATATATATATATATATATATATATATATATATATATATATATATATACTCCTAGAAGGAGTTATGTGGTTCTAAGACTGGTGGTCGTATTCCGTACCAAATAATCAAAATTTGACCCATAAGAATAAAAAACTGTTTTTCCAGGCCATCTCAACTGAGCAATTGACGCCGGAGAAAGTGTGTAAAATAGAAAATATTCCAAATCGAGGGCTTAACGTTGATTGTGCCTGGGTTACATTCTTAGTATATGTTGCCATTGGAAAAAAAATATTCAACTAAGCCTAAGCATGCAAATTACTCGCTCGAAATTTAGATCGGAGTGATATCACAATTAGATAATGTTTCTTGAAGTTATTGAGCCATAACAGAACACGGCTACAAAAATGCAGTGGTTTAATACCTAGAGAAACGTCAGAACAAGAAGAAAGACGAATTTCGTTTCTAAATTTTACAATTGTTAATTTTATAATAAATTTTATAATGTTTGTCTCCAGAAAAGATACCTTTTTTCTCCACTTGGCAAGCTCATTAATTCCATATACCGAACAAAACATCATTAAGTAATATTATCCATACCTTAGAACTTTTACTGAAACTAATGGGTGTAATATCTTAAAGTATATAATTTGATAACAGTTTTAGAAAGTTTCTTACTTCTCCTAAAAAATATGTGTATGAGAGTGGTTCTTTTTCGCGTTTTTCTTAGAGTATCTCTTTCAGTCTTCTTTAGTTCTTTTAAAAGAGAAAAACAAAAAAAAAAAGTAATTTTAGAAAGGATATTTTTTCACTGTTTTTATCAGATAAAAAACATTCTTTTTATTTAAGAGTAAAATAATCCTATTTGTGGTATTCAAAGCCAGGGTAAGGAGCTATGCACAGTTAATGAGATAAAGGTTCTAAATGTATTTTTTCACACCATTTTCTCTTTTTGAGTTCCTTTGAATGTCATTGGATTATTTATCCCTTATTTCTTATTTACGCTATTCAAATTTAAATTAGTCATGGATTTTAATACTCCCTGAAGCGTTTGAGTTGTCTTCGTGAACTGTTACTTTATGATTGCTCTAAAATTAAATTTATATATTTATAATTTTTTTATTTGTCTCACTAACATAAACTGAAAATATTAGTTTATATAGTTCATCTAAACCACTCATATTTTTAGTAATACTAAACATGAAAAACTGTTGACTCGATCAGGAAATAAAACTAACATTTTAGTTAAAAAAAAAGGTAAAGAAAGAAAGAAAATCGAATGACATTCTTTTAAAATTATGTATTTCAATAAAAGAACAGCAAAGGGTTAAATTTTACTTTTAGGATTCTAATATTATTTTATATATTGAAATATATAAGTTTTTAATAAAATGGTTTCATAAGCATATATTTACTACAGAAATGTAATTTACCGCTTTTTATAAGAAAATCACTCACTGGCTGTAATAAATAAACATTGTCGTTGCTAAAATTTTTAAAAAAATATTCCTATCAAATACATGAAATTTTCTTCCATTTTTCGTTCATATCTAAATTTTTAACAATATATTGAAAAAGCAATGTCAAATCGCAAATTATCTGACTCTGATTCCAAAATTAAGTCGAAAGAAAATACATTTTTTATTCCTGATCATCTTTTTTTTTTTTTTTAAACTTTTCTCGAAGTTTTTTCCCCAAGAGAGGGAACGGTATTAACTTTAACATCCCTTTGGAAACTATTTTTACTTTTGCTAATTTTTAATGCAGAAGAATTTTTTTGTTGCGATAGTTAGAATTTTTGAGGGAAAAAAAGGAAGCGTAAACTAGAAACGTTGAATAACGAAATCACCGATCGCAATTAAAATTCAAATCCAGTTCTGGTTAACAGAAGAAAAGAACTAGGAGAAAAAAAATACATTCTTTTTTTAATGTAGGAATAGAAACTGAGAGTAAAACAATTTTAAATGTACGATAATGCGTGAAAAACGACCGGAAGTGACGCAAACTTTTCCGGTTTGAATACCCAACTCCTATTATCTCAAATAACTACGTATTCAAACATAAATCTTCTTTTAAAAGGAAATAAAAAGTCTTTTCTTTAAAAAAAGGGAAAAAATTAGCTAATTTATGTCGGCGAATGTTCATTGTTTTTCTTCTTTTGTAATTCAAATACTGTAAAAAGAAAACGAGTTGTAGAAGCAAAAAACTTTAATTATTGGGGTGAAAATTAAAAATAAAACCTTGTAGACCAGATTTGTTACCATATGAAAAGAAAGAACAGATTAAAAGCCGAATTAAACCTAGAATGTATTTTCGGGATAAAATGACTTGACTAGATATTCATAATCTTGAGCAAGGAATTTAATCATAAAAGAAATAATCACTTATCGTTTCCTTTCAAATGCAAATGTGATAATGAGAATTTCATGATATCGCTTGTTCAATACCGTCTCAAAAGAACGAGAATTTTAATAGCACCAGTATTGACATTCTCATCATGTCAGAATATTGTGATATGAAGAAAAAAAAAGATATCGCACTTAATTTGAAAATATATATATATAAATCAAATTCGCTTTTCGTAGGAGGAGTATTGACTTGCTTGTAGCTTATTCATTTCCTTCTCGGTGAAAAATTTAATAACTGCATATTGTTATAAATGTATTTGGTATGAAACTTTTCAATGTTGCTATTTATCCAAAAAAAAAAATATTTGCTTCAAGTTGCTCAAAAAAGAACACATAGAATATTCTTGAAATAGTTTTTAATTTAATAATGATTTTTAAGAATGGTTATTTCTTAAAATTTTCAATATGTTTTGTATTTTTAAGTCACATTTTACTGCTTAGGTTTTCTGATTTAACTAAATGAATTTTTTGACCTAACTCTTAAAGGATAATGTATCGAATTATAGAAATTTCTCTAAAATTATCCAACGTTGATATATTAATATTAGTGCAAGTTATTGAATTTTATGTATTAATTTTCAATAATGAAATATTATTAAACTGCTACATTTTTGTGACAGGGTATGAATGAACTAATAAATAAAAAGATAGGAGGTTAAGGCTATCATTTTTAAGGAAATGAATAATAATGAATATCCAAATGTTTAATTTGTATTCTTCTTTCTTATTTTTTCAGACTGAATAACAATCTAATACGGTCTGAAAAAGTATCCCTGGAAATGTTTTGGGATTAACGTGAACATAGCATAAGCAGAAATGTTTTTAACTGTGTTCAAACATGTTGCAGTAATTATTTATATTTCATTCGTTTGAATTTCTAAATAATATCATCAACTTTCAAATAATATTTTCACATTTCCAAATACTATCATAATAACATCACGTATAAATATACTGATATACAGGAAGAACTTTTTATAAATGTAAATTATCTACTCTTGACCATAAATTCTACCATGAAATACTGATATAAAATTCCTTATTTAATTCACAACATAAAAATGAATCTTTCTAAAATTACATGCATATTTTTGTGGCAACATTTCCATTTATTTTAAGGTGGATAAGTATGTTTGCCTACAGTGGATAAAATTACATTTCCATTAATGAATTTTCTATTTTTAATGAAATTTTTATTAAAATATATCACATATCTTCTACCCCTTGATGTGAATTTTAATAAAAATTAATACTTTTCCTTAACCCTATCTTATATATAAGAGAAATGTACAATTTAATATAATATTGTCCATCATATAATAATCTTTATGATAGTACTAAGAAACTTAAATTAAACTCTAGATTTGTAATTTTTCAAAGAAAATATTTTACTAATATAAATCCAACGCACGTTCATATAAAAAATTAAATCCCAAAAGATTAATATAAACCGAAAAATTATCTATTATTCAGGAAATACATGATTTGCGCTAATAATACATGCAGACTTTCACTCTTGTCAAATTCGATTGAGAATTTCATAAATTTCTGAAAATAGCTAAATTGTAAACTATAAAAATGTTGAAATTGTATCAGCAAATTCACAACATTAAAAGAAAAAGAATAGATGACAGCTTAAAAAAAGTTTTATTTCATTTAAATATCAAAAGATAAAAAAAAATTGTTTTTCTTTAAGTACACATGATTTGTGAAGAGAAAGATCAAAATGTTTGTAATGTTATGTAATAATAATTTATGAAAAGTGCCGCATAAAAAAGTTGTAAAAATCTAATTTATTCTCTAAAAGAAACCAAATAAATGATCGCAATTTTAATATCCAAAGTATTACTGTTTCTCATTTCTAGAAAAGTATCCTTGCATATTCTAATCAGAATATAATTCGAAAAAAAAAGAATAAAATTTTTGACAGCCACTGTACAAAAAGTCAGAATGTACAGAAAGTGGTTGTATGAATCCTAAAGCTCAAGAAAATTCTTTTGTTTTCAAAAAACTTATATTTTAGTGAAAAAATGTCAATGAAATCCTTAATGATCGGAAGTTTACTTCTCTTCAACTGTTCTTATGAACATTTATAAGACACTGCTTAATTCAAACAACTCAACTTCCAAAGCAAAGTTCTTATACATGTGAGATGTAGTGAGAAAGAGATAAAGGGGAGACGGGAAGATGAGAATAATAATAAAGTTAAGGCAATAGAAAAAGTTTTTATGTGATATTCGTGGAGCCTTTCTGGCGAGTATGGTAGGTAGGTTTAGTGAGATTAGGACTCAACGCTGTCGGAATGACTGAATGAGGTACTCGCATCGCATTTCGGTAAGCGTATTATTTAATAGATTATAGAAGTTATTAATACTCGTAGATGGAGACAAAAAATTTTAGAGAGCATCTCCCTTATTTGAGGATTAAGAAATTTGGTTTTGCATTTAATTGATTCCTTATTTTAATTACATTGTCAGTACTTGAACTTTAGATCTTGTAATCAGAGTAAAATTAAGAGGACAGACGAGACGGGATATATGATGTCGTTACAAAATTTATTTATAATTAATTATATAAAATTTCCTCTTAGTGTTATTTCATTGTAATTCCAAAGGAGTGCTTTTTATATTTGAAAAGTTAACTATGCAGTAAATTTAGAAGTTATAGCCTAATAACAGTACAAAGACATCATAAAACCAAAGTAATCTGATTTCAAAAGAAAAAAAAACTTATACTTAAATATCAAATTGATTTACTGAATCTGATTCTAGAATACTCTATTCCTACGTTAACCAATAGCTATTAAATTTTCAACAAACAGGAACAAATTTGAAATATATATAAAATATCAAAAATAATTTAAGATATTTAAAATTTTTAATATATGGAAAAATCTCGTGGCACAATTCATTTGCATCATGCATAAGCAAGAATTTTTAAGAATATGGAATATGGTAATAATAAGTGAAACATGTATTAAGAAATACAAAGCTTCAAGACATACATCTTGTACAGAACTGTTGCGTTTACGTGATGTAATAGATGTTCTACAAACCACACAATAAACCTTAATAGCTTCCTCTTAAAAAGTGAGATGAGAATAGAATTTTTTTCGACGTATAAATCTATTTATTTTGGACTATTTTAATTCATTTCCCTTTCTAAGGTTCGATATTTTTATCAAGGATGAATTTTATCTATTCTAAGTCATATACAACGTGTTGGATAATAAATATAAAACGATAATAAATATTTAAAACATGATTGAAGCTCTCCTAGCTGTTTAATTTTACTCAGAAACAGATGCCAGATATTTCACTTTTGATAGCATCCACTAGAGACTTTTTTTAGCTCACAATGTGTGCATAAAATATTTCATCTCTGTATTTTTAAAGCATTTTACATTTAGTAGTGTTCAAGGTGAAAAATGGTATTTTTATTTTATTCCAGCTATTTATTAAAAGGAATAAAAGTTACGCCTGCATTTAAAATAAAACCCGTAGCTGGTTTCATTATCAACGAGTTTATTGTTTTTGCAGAGATTATTCCCAAAGGTGTAACAAATGACTATGGAAACGACAAACGAAGTGAAAAAGTGATATGTTTTGAAATACTTGCTTTTAAAGATTTGCTTATAGTTTCCTTTTTTCTTATGGTTTTGAGAAATGGAGTCTTGAATAGAGTCCTAATTCCTAATGTATAGTCAAAAACATCCATTAATTAAATCTAAAAGGTATATATGTTTTTAATTCAGATTTCGGAGATAACTTTCACTTCAGATATATATATATATATATATATATATATATATATATAAATTAAATAATATACTTTTTTTAAAATTCAAAAATAAATAAGCAAATTTCAAAAGTTGACATTATAAAAATTAGATATAAAATTCCTAACTGAACCATTAAGAAAAAAAGATCCGAACCAAAAATCGAAAGATAAATATTGCAAATTGATAAGTGAATGATAATACATTAAGTAAATTAATTTATATATATATATATACATACATAAACTTTCAAACGTTGTTTCAAATATCTATAAATTTAAATATCAAAAAGACTAATAAATAAAGCATTTTGCTTTCTAAAATTTTTGTATAATTATTAGGACTATTATCAATATTTTTCTCGAAAAAAATAATAAGTTACTTCTTTGAATCTGAGGATCTTTTAAAAGATGTAGACACTCTTTTGTTTTTACGTATCAATTCTTAGTTTTCTTTTCACAATTTCAATTCTTAGTTTTGAATTTTAAACAACAACTCTTCAGGTGTGAAATGAAGTACTTTTATTAACATTTCATAAGTTTTTCTCATCAATGCAATTACTAAAAGAGAAAAGTTAATCTTGATATCTTATCATCAAAATCACAGTTTTTTTTTAATAAAAAAAATCAATTACTTAAAATGAAAAGAATTTCCAAATAAATATTATTATTTTTAAAAGCATATCAAATAAATTCTCTAACAGTCAAGATTCGTTGAAGATCTCCTAATAAAAAAATGTGTAAGTAGATATTATGCAAAGTCAAAATAGCTATGAATTAATAATTTCAAAATCATACATACTTCTTTTTCATAATATGTATAATTCAAAGTGAAAAGCTCGGACAAAAATTATCTTATATTTAAATCATCAATATTTATCAAAATAAGAATATAATTAATAAACAAACCAGTAAAGTTAAATATAAAAGTTTCACAAATTTGAACTTCAAATATTTTTATAAAATAAAACTAAAAATATTCTCATTTAAATAATTAATTTGAAATTTACGAAACTTTGCTCGTATGGAAATCGTTTTTCACATTTTAAACTGTTTCATTCATCAATTAGCTCCTTTTGAAAATTTTTAGAAGTTGCTATATAAAAATATTGCAATCTCAATTACATCTCATGTTTTCGTGTCATGTATACGTATACGTACAAAACGCAAATGTGCCTAGATGTCCGCAGCGTATTTATATATAAACTCATTGTCTAAATAAGGAGTTATCAGAATGTCATCAATAAAGTAAAATTAGATTTAGCAATCTCTTTGATTGATGGCCCTAACATGTTATAGTGAGCGTTGCTAAGATTTTGGTGGAGTTGGAGAAATCTCGGAGCGCAATTATGCCGACACATTCCTTTCCCATCAGCAATTGCGCTTGATTATAATGCTGATAAATTCGGATGTCCATTTGGTTGGAGTTGATTAATGATTTATATTTTGAACAACAATCCCTTAATATTCTTTGAATCTTAAAAAGTGATGCACCTCTTCTTCAAAACTTTAGAATGATTAATCTTGTATTATTTTCCAACCTCTTCTCCAGCTTTGTCAGCGAACAATTGAATAAAATAAATTTCAAATTTCTGTAATTATTATTATCTTTCTTGCTTAACTTTGAGCAAAACAAGAACATTAAGCTTTGTCATAATAATATTATAAAATTATACCCTGCAATATATGAGTCAAGTCTAAATTATAAGGATATATTGCATATGATTCAATATTTATATATAATATGTATTAATTCTAAAATTACAATACCACATTTTTATAAATCATGCTTTTTTAATATTAAAGCTGAAACATCTAAAATCATGTTAATAGAAGATCATAATTTTAATTTCGTTTCTCTTTCAAAATTTCATGTAATACATTTTTCTATTCCATGGACATGTCATTTGGACCATGTCATTCTTTTATTCCATGGACTTATAACACGTGCCAAAGAGCTTGGATGAAAAAAAAGACAATTCCCTGCCTTTATTATCCAGAACAATGTATTATATCTCACATTTCCTTCTTTTATAAAAATATGTAATTAGATGCTTTAGTAACAACTATATCTGTTATCAAGAATATCATCATTACAATTATATGTTCTTAAATAAGAATCCAACAATCTTACCTCTGAGAATACTTAAGAAAAGATATTTTACTTGAACTTTATCTCATATTCCTATATATATATTTAACATATCTATCATCATTATTTAGAATAATAATAACTATCATTATACATTATTTTAATTTTCTAAGAAATACTCGTATTACAAAAAACAGCCTTTTCGGAATAAAACTGAACTCATAGTTTTGAATCTCAGTCAGATTATGAAGACATCTGAGATAGTATTTTTTTCCCGAACATCCAAACTATACTAGAAGAAGAGGTCCAGTTCCAATAAATGGGCTGAGGTTTGTATATACAGCGAGCCTTTGGAGAAATCAGGACATGAAACTACGACTCGTCAACACGACATGAAACACTTGTGATTTTAACAGCAGCATTATGTAGGCCCTTATTTTATGAATATTTGTGTGCAATGCATACACGTGAAGAAAAGGATCCACGACATCACGTTAATGGTAAAAGGGTCAATGAAAAAGTTTTAAGAATTACTGCTTTATAAAACATGAATATAATTCTGATCACATTTGCTATTATGCAATACCTGAATTCTTAAGTGGAAGATTTTAATCTATCATCTGTCAGATAGTAATAATTATGATATATTTAAACATTGATTATGCAGTTTTTAAAATTAAGATTATGTGTAGATTCCATTTCAAATTTCTATTTGAAAAACAAACTTTTTCCCACAGTTTAAATACCACTAATTCAAGAATTAATTCATTGGTGTTCACAATTAAGAGAATTTTCCGATTTGTTCGATTATATCTAGAACTACTGAACTGATTTTATTGAAATTTGGTGTGTGCATAGGGTTGATATAATACAAACAATAACCATTCAACTGTTATAATACATACGCATTATCGTGCGTAACACTCATCGGAATCGCAAGGTATGAAACAGCAGTTGCAGAGTAGAACAAAAAAATGGTTAATAGGGGGTATGGTCCCCTCTTACAGATAGATAGGCCTCGCGACGTGATTTTATGCTGGAAATAAGGGAATTTATGAGTTCCTGGGGCAATTGGTCCCATACGTTCAGCAGCGCTATTTTGGTTCGGTTGGTTCACTGAAGGGGCTTGAGAATTGCAATTGCCCTCCCCAGAGCGTCCTAGGCATGCTCTATAGGACTGAAGTCTGGAGATCTGGATGGCCACTACATCCGGCGAATATAATCACTTTCCAGAAATTCGTCAACCAGCTGAGCTCTATGTGATCTCGCGTTGTCATCCATTAAAAGGAAATCAGGACCAATTGGACCCCTGAAAAGGCAGTTATAGGGCGCGCCAAGGCCTCTTCCCTATACATTTCAAGAGTGTGTATGGAAGAGGTACCTCTTTCAAATGCATGGAGGTGTGGGAGGCCATCCAATATGATGCCTGCCCAGACCATCAAGCCCCCGATGCCGTAACGGTCGATTATTTGGACATTGGATGGCAAGTAGCGGGTCCCTGGTTCTCTCCATATGAAAATACGGCGAAAATCACTGGTTCGGCTGAACCTGGACTGTCACCCATTGATTCATGCTCTAATCTGTATGATCTTTGCATCATTTTAAGCGGATTCTCCTGTTTTCAGAACTGAGCGGGATGCAAATAACAGGTCTGCTTGCAAACTGCCCTCTCTCATGAAGTCTTGTCAGTCATCCTTGAAACTCGAGTTATTCTAGCCATATATAACTCTTGTGAAAGACCTGAGCAGCTGTAACATCCCTGTTACGCCTCACTGTAATGGACAAATGATGATCTTTGACCGTCAAGGCTCTTAGACGACCATGTCTAGGCTTTCTCTCGACAGATCGGGTATCTTTAAAATGTTTCCATAAGTTGGACATGGCACTGGGCGTTAAATCAAATACTCTGTAAATCTGGATTTCAGACTGGCCTGCTTCTTGCCTATCCACAATTCGTCACTTCATTCCATCATTTAAACGTTTGTGGTTACTCAGTTTTGCTGTTTGAATTTTAATGTAAGTGATCGCTGCAAAATAACTCCAAGAAATTTGGCGAAATGTTCTAGCGAACGAAATGCATATTTTGGCATGCACATTTATAAATCCTGTTTTTCTACTAGTTCAGCCTCAATACACGTTTACACTTACGTATTCAACGTACAAAAATTGCATCTTTGTTTCGAAACAGTATTTTTACATTTCGTTCAATTCTTTTCATGAAATTCTACAAAATATGCAAATTATCTTAATTTTGAACACCTGTGTATATTCACTTGAAGTCTTTAAATATATATTTCTTTAAAATGTATTAGTTCACTTACTTGGAAAGAGGTATCCATTTAGACAAAAAGATTACTTAACATGAAAAACATAAATGAAACTACTTTATATTTGTATAAGAATCTAAAACACGTATAAAATCGAGATTTTACTCTATTAACGAATTGAATAGGGAACAAAAATTAAAGATAGAAGATTCAAATAATATTATTTTTGTTATGTTCTAAAACTCAATGAAAAATATTTAATGTAATCGCTTAAAAACTATGTAATTTTTTTACTTGTTATAGATATTTCAAGAACATCTGTAAATATATTCCTCAGGAAGAAAGTCTCTGAAAGACTGTTTCTAGCTTTCATAGTTGATATAAAATAGAATAAAACATTATCTCAGATGATAAAGTTAAGATTAATTGTAAACTGCATTTGTTATGAATGAAATTCTTCTTTTATTATATTTAATTTTATAGTTTTGCATAGGATCCAAGGTATAAAACTTAGGAATAAAAAATGAAAAGTTCTATAAAACTAATGTTTTCTATGAACTTCGATTGTTAGTTTGGGAAGTTAATTGTAATCCAGCTTCGAGCTAGGCATTCGGCCTATACACTAGCTAGGAATTAATTCCATAGGCCTAAAGACTACAGAAACAAAGAAGGGCCTTTTAAGCCTAAGTAGATTTTAACTTAAATAAACTCTCGACATTTATTTTTCCCCTCAAAGATATAAAAACTTATTGATGTCTAATGCATAATTTATTAATTGACTTTTAATATTAGGTACAGTTTTCTAGTTTATTATTTCTTTATGCGTCTCAAAAATAAAAGCCCTTTGAGTGAAATAGGAAACGTAAATTATCATAGTCTGCTTTTAGACTGTGTGCATTAAATTGAATTGGACTTCAAAGTATGTGCATGGGGTAGTGTAGAAGCTTAATGAGTTAGTTGACAGCTTAGTTTTCACCCTTTCTTTTCAACCATAGTTCGAATTTACGATACTTTCACCCAAATTTCTAGAACGATGTTAATAGAAACCAAACTGAAACAAATATATCTTTACTTTTAGAAGCAAAGTTTCGTAAAATCGATTCTACTCATGAGGAATAAAAAATAAAATCCATCTTGGTATAACACAGGCACAAAAATAAGTACAGTCTCTTTTTATAGATGGCAAATTAACTCTATAAAAGCAACACACAAACTCCAAGATATTATACGTCTTGCAAGTACAGAAGATTGTATTTTAGTCATTGAACAGAATATTAGTCGTATGTAGGAAAAGCGCATATTCTCAAGAGACAAGAAAAAAAGCATATTCCATTCTTCGGGGAATAAGATGGCAAAATCCGCGACAAAGGAATAAATACTCATCTTTCGTATCCTCATGTGGTTATAAGATAAACTTTTTGTGAGCAAAACTTATTTGAATTGCTTTATTGTGCAAACCTGACAAAAGATACTTTAAGAACAATGCTTATTAAGCTAAATATATTCATATTAAATGGCGAATACTCTGTTGAAAAATTGCTTAAAGATAAGAGAACAAGACATATTTCCTACTTTTATTGATACCTTTATGTACTTTTTGCTGATACTTAAATTAGCACACGTTTAATTTAAGACATGCATATATGTATGTAGATTCGTATATATGTATTCCTCTACCTTTTTTACATAAAGAACAAACTATATATCATCTCTCACTATATTATTATTTATCATTACACCAAAGACTAATAAATTTATGTATGCAACAGTCGGCTGCGAGACTTAGGTATAGAATTTTGTTATAAGGATATAATAAATTTCTTAAGAACATTTCCTTATGTAATGCATTTCATTTATGTGTACCATTAGACTTTTACATTCTGAATCTTTTAATATTTTTATACTTTTGCCTGCGAATGTTACCTCTTTATTTTTATTTCAGTTTATTTATATTAAATTATAAATAGTATTTGTTCTACAGTGTGATTCAAAATGAATATAGCAATTACAAACGTCAATAACTATTTAATTGAAAAATTTTATTGATAAGAAATACATAAAACGTCAAGGGAAGTTCGAAACATATTTCAAAACATCATTCTATAACATCGGCCATTGCTCAAGTATGTCAAGATAAACATTTGCCGTAACGTTTCTCTCAATGAAGATAAAAAAAAACTGTACAATTTATGTGCTTACATCGCAGAGGACACATTAACTTTCGGTAAGTAAAACTAATGTTCAATTACACTGAAAAGCTTCTCTGTATGCCATATTCGAACGTTGGGCTGGTTAACCTTACCATTTATGTGGAAGGTTTCTTCAACGCTAAAAGTGAGACATTTAGAAAATCTTTCATGACCCATGGTTTCCAGCATTGATATAACATAATTCACACGTTTGACGGAGTCTTACCATTTCAATTCTTGCACATTGCTCAACGTCTTGTAAGAAGGTAACATTACGTACGGTTTCATTTTCAGGTTCTTTCTGAGAACACGGCAAACCGTTGTTTACGGCATTTGAAATTCCCTACTGACATCATGAAACGATTTCTGTGAACTTCGTTGAAACCTGAGGCGAATTCTTTCAAAGTTTTCCCGCTGATACACGTTACCGTCCGGTACTTTTTGCTTTGAATAAACATTCTTTTTGTTCAAACATCATATGCCATTTGTATTTGTTGTTGGCGTTTCAGATACTTGATTGTACTGCTGACGAAATCTTCTCTAATGTCTTCTGTACAGGAACCGCTATTTTCAATTATGATATTGCCGCAAGGAACCAAATTTCTGACCTTTGCATGGACTAATGGACTGAACGAGTGTCTGGCCTGGCTGCTGATTCAAGTCGCTTAAGCCACAACTAACAATTTAATGTTAATAGCAATTTGTCACCGCTATATTCCTTTTGAATCACCCTGTATATATATATATATATATCCATACTAGGATTATAGCATTTTATAAGAAAATTGGTGTCAATATGAATAATGTTTAAATAAACTAAAAAAAATATTTTAACACCGTAATTTCATAAAACCCTATAAAATTTAGAACTTTAACTAATAGTTCAAATCTTGCTGATAAAAAAAATTTCAAAAAAATTATACAAATAATATAGATAAGGAGAGGAGAGCAGCAATTATTAAAAATGGTGCTAATATAGTCAAATATATTAGTTAAAAACAGATTTATGCTATAAGATCTTTTTAATGCTATTGATATAGGTGTTGCTATTAAAGTTCTGAAAGATATTCTTAAGAAAAAAAATTTAATATTAAAAATGTTATTGCACATGATAAATTTTATTCTTTATTTAAATAAGTGTTAAAAATTTATACAGTTTTATTAACAAATATTTAAACACACAAAAAGTATATGCTTAGTCCGAACAAGTATATGCTTAGTTCATTTCAATGTACATTATTATGAAGATAATAATTTTTTTAATAATAATAATTTTAGAATTTTTTTAGATATATTTATGATGTTACTTTCTTTCAAATTAATAATATTAAAATGTAAGACTTTTTTGATTTCTTATCCTAAGTATTTATATTTATTGCAAACTGATATTAATATAAATAAAGCTGAATATATAGACATTACTTTAAAATTAGGAACTCAAAAGTTTTGAATAAAATTTATGTTAAAAGAGATATGTCCTCCTTTTCAGGTATCATGAAATTCCCTTATTTGAGAGCTCTTTAAGTGTAAATATATTTAGAAATTTAATTTATAACCAAATTTTACGGAATATTAGAATAGTGTCTAAAATACAGGAGATTTCCTATAACATGGATGAGTTAAAGAAAATTTGTTTGGATGCTGATTCTTCTATTAATTTTACTAAGAGAAATTTAAAATATTATGTTAAAAAAAATTTTTGCTTAAAAACTACGAATATGCTTTTAATGGTTTTTATTTTTATTTTTATATACGTTTGATTCCTTTTATTTTGTTTATATATATTTTTCTTTAACTTATTTATTAGTTTTAAGATTTTAAAAATAATTTTGTGCAATAGTCTCGATAGATGGCATTGCTATATTTGGTTTTAAAGGTGGTAAAATAATTGTAGCTTAGTGTCAAAATTTTGTTGTTTTAAGATATTTGTCAATGTAAATTTTGAATCGTTTTTAATCCCTTATTGCTTATAATTGGAATATTCTTTCTTTTTCCTTTGTTTAATATATGGGCTTTTCTAATTTGATATATTTTGGAGGTATTATTGTTATTTGGTCTCATGAGTTTTGATACATTTTACCTTATGTAATGTTTATTTTTCTTCTGTGATTAAAAAATCTTATATGTAGGTATTTTTGTACATTTAAGGAACCTTATTTCTTTTAATTTATTTGGGTTTTCATTATAAATGACATTTTTCGGTTGGTGAATCTTGGGTCTGTAAAACTAGTTAAAACATGCAAATCTGTTGCAAGCTAGATTCAGAAATCACGAATGTTATTGATCATTTTCTCTTATGGTTAATTTTTTCAACAAAATTTTTAAAAAAATCATGCCTAGATTTATAATTTTGTTTCTTTTGTAGTTTATCTTTTTACATATTTTCTTGTTTCTTTTTCAGTTATATTTCCTTTCTTAATAGTTTGATGATGTAACCTTCAGTTTTTCAAAGAAAAATGTTTATTTTTCTTCTGTGATAGTTTTTGCAATCTTAAGGAACTCTATTTCATTTGAATTATAATATTTTAAATATATTGCAATTGTTTTCCTACATTTTTGTTATGGAATATTATATATAAATATATATATATTTGTGTGTGTATTTGTGTATATATATATATATATATATATATATATATAAATGTAATTACTTTTTGTTGTTCTTTTTCTGATGAATATATTAACATGAGGTAAATTTATATGTTTTTTTTTTAATTATGCTTTAGACAGAAGAAATTCAGCCGTTAATAACCGATTAAAGCATTTTTTATGAAGGAAACTTTCACAACAAAAAAAATACTGAGCTAATGCTCAGCATTTAATTCTGTGCCTTCTCCGAAGTTAATCTGTAATATACGTCTTTTCAAAATATGCATGATCACGTACTATAAAAGTAAAATTAATATTGATTTTTTTTTTATTAAAGCTGGACAAATAGATTATTAGTGTTGGTTTGTATTTAGTAACTGTTATTATGAAAAAAGAAGCACTAGAGTCGAACAATGTTATTTTGAGCATAGTCAAATGAAAATGCCAACACTTGAACTCTAATACCTTAGTTTCCAAACTTTAACACCACACATCTTGACATTTGCAACGAACTTAATGATTATTGACCGACTGTTAGATCACGAACAGGACTTTTAAACTAGTACCGCCTTCTCCAAACTCTCATCAAAGCATGTAAGGACTTCGTGTTCATGGATTTTAACACGTGATTGTTCTAAATGGGTAATGGAAGGGATTGTAACACATTCTCGTTTCCTATATAACTTTGGATTTTGCTGACATTCGATAAGGTAGCTCAAAAAATAACCATTTTAGGGCCATTAAAATAACCTTTTAAAATTACCGTTTTAAGACACATTGGTGTTACCAATACATACTGAAATATGTTAAATTATATGTTATACGTCAAATGAATTTGACACAACGTTATTGGTTAGTTCTGATTTATCCATTTTCAGCCAAATCAAAATTTGATTTCTGCCTTGTCGAGTTATCACCGTTTATGACACCTGGATTAATCATTATACTGGGAATCAATTAATAATCATTCAGCTAATTTCATTGAATTTGTTTCAACAACAAATCACATCAGTCGGAAAAGTTGAGACGATGAATTTTTGGAGGTGGAGGACGTCATACACATGGTCTTGGAAAAAGGGAAAAACGATCACTAGACAATACTGCTGTGAGTTACTACATTCCATCATTTTCCATTTCAAACATCTCAATTCCCATTTCTAACACAGGTACTTTTTGAACTGTCCTTGTACGATTTGAAAAATACATTTAATTCTCTAACAATTTATTAATGGAAGTTTTACAAGAAAAACTTAGATTAAAATGTTGACGGAAATGAAAACTCTGTGTTAAATTGTAATGATAAGACGTTCGTATATAATCTGATTCATAATTCTAGATAAAATTATCATTCCTATCTTCAAATTTAAATTCATTTCTTCAATACCAATACATTTTAAAACAGCAAAATCCCCCCCCACTAGTTATATATATATATATATATATTTGGTAAAGCAGTGTTTTTTTAATTAAAAGTTTTATTTTTGTATTGAATAAAAATTACCATGTATAACTTATGTACTTCAATTTTTTTTATATTATTTTTAAATAAATTTAGGTTTTCTTACATTATAACATTTCGCATGTTTTAAATTATGATAATATTTTTAACTTGAATGGCATAGGTTTTTTTTATTTTTTTACTACTTGTTTCAATTAATGCTGTAACATTTACAATTTTTAGTTATAATAATTTTATTTTAATTTTGGCTTTTATAATTATAATTTATAAATTTCAGTATGATTTTATATGATTTAAAATTATATCTAATTAACATTAGTAATTATAATATTTATATATATATATATACTTTCATCTGATTTCAATAAACGGTAGCTCATGTCTTCACAATTTCAATAAATATGCTGATAAATAATCTGTAAGTCTGCCCTTAGTTTGAAATTGAAAAGTTGAAATAAGATGTTTAAGAATATACTATCGAACACTGATGCTCAATAAAACGCATTGCTCAGTTTGAGATACATTATTATCAATAAAGCCCAGTTAAAATCCCCTCTAAAAAATTGCGTCATTATTCTCTTCAAATGCTGTACAATAAAAACTACTTCCTTATATTGATCTAATAATTATCCAAGAAAGGAAGTAGTTTCGTCATAGACTCTCAACAACAGTTTATCAATCTTAAAATGCCAAAAAAAAAACTTATTTCCATTGGTGTTTTTGAATTCCACAAGTTAATCTTTCGTAAAAAAATAAGTCTCCCTACTGCTCAATTTATTATTTATAATCTGGCATCTAGTTTGAAAAAGTAATTGATGTATGCGTAATGTTTTCTTTCTACCAACGAATGAAAACGAAAACTTTGATATTTAAATGATTAAGCAAGAATAGAAAGACTATATATACTACACATAAGTGATTGATGAGCATTTGGATGGTTGAAATACCGAATGAAAAAAAAAGAAAAAAATTCTCAGATAGTTTATCAATTTCTTCGACTAAGAAATGAATAAAATGTTTCAGGAAAAAATATGTAGTCTAATGCTAGGAGAAATAAGATTTGAAAATGTTTCAAATGAAAACTCCCAGGCTTTCCTGAAGGTTCCGAATTAATTTATCTCACGAAGTATATTCAACTAGAATTTATACTAATCAATTTTTATGCGCACTTTGTACGTGAATAGGACTAATAAATAAACCAAACAATTCAATTTATTTGTATTAATTTTTCAGTTTAATTAAAAAAATATTAAGCAAGTCAGAAATACCATTGCTTGTTTTGCACACGATTTTTAAATATTATGCTGCATTTATGAACCATATTTAAAAATAATTTTATACAGTTCAAAATAAACATATTGGCTCATTGTATTTTATAATAAATCCATTTCTTATTATAACTGTAAATTTCTCATTATGGAAAACCATTTGAAACTCTAAATTTTGATAACATCTTTTTGATAGTTGTTATTGCATTTACTCCACTTTTTTTAATAACTGTAGCTGCATATTATTTCGTGAAATGGTTTTTTTCGTGTTTTAGCCGATGACCAGATCTACTAAAAGTCAAAACCGCGCATTAAGACAGATATCTGACTATAACTACGTGTCATCAGAAGGACAGTTGAGACAGATAATTGGGATCATCGCTCACAACCTCCACAGGAGTACGAATTTCTGACAAATTGTTTACAGGAGACTCATTCATGTAGGTCTCTATGCCAGACGACCAGCAGTTTGCATTTGCCTCTCATTTGCACATAAATGCGTTTATTTAAATTGGAATTTGACACATTAGGCCAATGTGATGTTCAGAGACGAATATCTCTTGCGTCTGATCGCTAATTCTCATGGGAAAACGATATGGCGAGAACTTGCAACTCGTTTTCAACCGAGAAATATGATGGGTAGTCATCACTTTCCGTCAAGGAGAGTCATGGTCTGGGAAGAAATCAAGCTGGACGGCCGAATAGACCTTCATATCTTTCTGACGGGGTCTTTGAGTGCTAAAAGATACAGAGATGAAATTCTTGAGCTTTATGTTCGCCATTTTTGAGGTACTGTGGGTCCTGATTTCATATTTAAGAAGGGTAATATGCCTTATCACCGTTCGAGATGATCGACGACTTCCTTGAAACGGAAAATATCCAACGCATGCCATGGCCAGCTCAATCACCTGATCTGAATCATATCAAGCACCCAATAAGATACGTTCTAGAACTGAAAAGAGAAATTCGTAACGTTTGAAACTCTTTGAGCTCACAACTAATTTACAATGACATAACAAATATGGGATGTCGTTGGGCAGTGTCCCCGGCTAATAGAGGTGACCACACACCATATTAAACTACAGCATCAACTTTTTATTTCATTTGTTTTTCACTGAAGTCATAACTTCCTTTTTACCCACCTTTCAATCAAACTGTGTTTTGATAATAATAGTGATTATTATCACTCTCTCTTTCGTATTGTTTTCTTAGTTTATAACTATTTTATATTCGCATTTCACGTTTCCCATGATTCCGACCTAGATTTCCTTATTATTCACACAATTAACAATATCCTTATTATTATAATTAACAATATCCTTATTATTATAATTAACAATAATAATTAATTAACAATTATGTTTAACTTTTGGACCAATGTATGTATTCTCAGGGTGAAGTCTGAAAATCACATTCCGATCAATGATAATCGATTGATTGTTTTGACGTATAAAATATGCGTCGAAGTTCAATGAAAAATAAATATTCTGATTCTATTTGTAGTAAGAATGTAAATCGTATCTAGAACATTCTCATTTCTTAAAATTTTGTGGAACAAGTGGTTATTTTTATGTATTAATTTTAGTTACTAATTAGTATTAATGAATATTCAAGAATATCGAAAGAAACTTTTATATAATTTATTTTTTAAAGACAATTTTTAAAAATATGTATTTTTAAAATTTGATTTTGATTAAAAAGAAAAAGATTATAAATGTTTTAATATTTTTTTTGTAATTTAATTTTCTTTTCTTAAACTTCTTTTAATTCTTTTTTATCACTTATCATTTTGACTTTTTACTAGAAGCATCACTGTTGAATCATCTATAGGTGATTTTAAGTCAATCAAAGAAGTAAGAATCAGGAAACAAGAAGAGAAAAGCTTCTTGAAAAAATTCCTAGAAGGATAACATTCAACATTTTTACATTTAATTTTTATATATATTTGATTCTAAAGCTAAGATTTTAAGTGTAAAACATTGCACAAGTTGCTATGTAACGACATACTTCTCAATTTGATTCTTCAAAACTAAAGCGTAAGTTCATTTCCTTCTTTTTTTTTATATCAGCTCTATAAATAGCATCGTATATCGCGACGTTGGAAAAAAATGTTGCTTATAGCTCTTATATCACAATGATAGAATTTTTGCGCATCAAAGTCTTCTTTTAAGCAGTAGGCTGTGATATAAGAATAGATTCCTTACTGTGAAAGACATTCTACGACAGATGAACCGAGTGGAGAGAGGATAGTCATTGAATTTTGTAATAAATATTATTGTAACAAATTAATACCCCAAACTAAAGATAAATATTCACTAAAAAGTTTGGGGAAAGGTTAAAATCAGACTTCAAACAATTGCTTGAGAATAATTTTGGTAAATTATTCAAACAGATCGTCTAGAATAAAGATACATGGCTGAATAATATGTGAAGAAATTAAATTGATTTAATTAAAGTTATGTGTATAAATCTACGATATCTTAAAAAAAGCATTAAAAATGGACTCTGAGAAAAGCTGAAGAATCTTTTACTTGCTAAGTCGAATTCATAATATTGAATTACATAAAATATTTCAAATTTTGCGCAATCTCATATTTTAAAATGAATGACCTTTCATGGAATCAGCTAGCTTTTATGTAACATATGTTTCCAGATAAAAAAAGAAAAAAATGGATAAAGGCACATGGAATTTCTAAATATATTAGGATTAATAAATAGTTAGTTTCATGATAATAGAACATTGAAAGTCATGTTAGAATAAAAATCATATAAGAGCTTGAAACTTTAGTTTTAGGAGGATAGCTAACACGTATCACAAAAAATGCGAGAGAGAGAAAGGAATTCATTTAATTAAATCAAAGGTTTTGATAAGGAAACGTATATAGAGGGACGGAATTTTGATTGAAAGTATGGATTCAATTATAAATATACCCTTACGTTAAATTATTGCCCGAACCAGTTTTCATACTTTTCGAAAACACTTGATTTTATCGATGAATTCACCACTCATTCAATACTTGTGAAATTCCTTATAAGCAGAGTTCTCAGAAATTCTCCAAAGTTTTCTCATCAGATTTAATTTTGTACGACGAGCTAGCCTCTTAAGAATTTGGACATCTTTGGCTTCAAAATTGCTTTTGTTGATTCGAGAAGTATCGATAGTGTTATTATTTTATTGATATGTCAATGGTTAAGTCAAAATGACAACGATTTTGTTGAAACGTCTTTGTCATTCTATTGTTAGGCGACAATTTGGACATCAAATCTATATCTAAAGAGCTTTGATATCTTTCTCCTTGTAACATAAATTAATTTTATTGGGTGAAGTTTTATTAGTTGAATATATCTTGGTAAAACAACTCTCTTTGAACTTAAGAAATATCACATTATTTATAAATATCTATACTGTGTCTCTAGTTTAGAAATCCATTTGTCTTAAGAAACGTTTTCTTGGAACTGCGCACCTTTTCAATTATTTCCAGACAGAAGAATTATTTTTGGATTATTTTTCGGAAATATAAATTTATTTTACTCCTTCGACACATAGTAGCTCCTTTGAGATTTAAAATAAACTCGGTTTTTATAAATAATTACGACTTGAACATTTATGTAAGGATTGATGAATATTTCATGTTTAGTAACTGTGCACTAAAATATATAATTTTAAAAGAATTTGAAATGCCAACTGAAATTCACAGTATGAATCACAAAAAGACTCTTGATCAGAAATAAGTTGGAAAAGTACTATTTCAACATTTTACAGTAAACTTTGGGCTCTTTATAAATACCTATAAAAAACCTTTAAATTGAGACTCTTTACTAGGCTAATTTTGGGATCTGTAAGGACTCATAGTCTAGTAATGCTCCAAAAATCATTAGCAACCTAATTCTTTTTTAATAGAAAATATTACTGCTATATTTACTATGTATAATATGAATTAGCAAATCCTTACGTAGATTTTTAACAAACATGTATCTGTAGTTTCAAAAGTTATCGTTCCATGTGTCTGAATGCTTTTAAAAAAATTTATTGCTTTTATATATACCTAGTTTAACAGTAAGATTAAATACCTAGTGTATATAATATTTTTTTTACATATTTTCTTCTCTTGAATAATCTCCAATAGCCATTTGCCTGACCGTAATAATCTATTTTTAAAACATTTAGAAGTGTTTCATATAAATATCTTAACCTGCCTGTAGGATTGTAGAAATCCGCTTGAGATTCAGATTATTTACCATAGAAAAATGTACCAATTGACTATTTACTTTCATACATTGGTCATTTTAACTTATTTACTACAAGAATTAAGGCATTAATTTGTAATATATTTTAGTTTCATGAGTCAAAAAACTTCTGTTAACCAAGTAATTTACCTTTAGAAACGAAGACTTGGCATTATAACATATGTATGTTTATTTTCCTCTCAGATTTCATGAACCGAAAAATTAAAATGATAATTTAATTTGAAATTTTTTTAATTAAATAAGAAACTCTTGTTGGAAAACATAAACATCGTAACCATTACTTTTAAAATATTAAAATGTCTCTCTACAAATTTAGCAATAACTTTTCCCGAGTACTTTAGATTTTCCAAAAATTGAAATCATTAATTACTTCAAACTGAATACGGCTCCCTATAAACAATTTATTTAAAAGTGTAATGGGTTATTTAGAGTTGATTTCATAAAGTATATTAATAATATTGTTATACTTTATGAATAATAAATATAGAGATTGTTATACTTCATAAGAGTTGATTTCATGAGAAAAATGTAACAAAATCTCACGCGTAGTAATGTTTTATTGTCCTAATGTAATATTTCTGCGTTCGGAACTTTCAAATTCATAACGAATGATAAACAAAATAAATAAGTATTTTCTTTTAGTAAAGTAAAAAAAACCTAGTGTAAACATATGAAAAGGTGAGAAATAATGTTATAAACACAAATGTTGATAAAGGAATGTGTGATACATGCTATCAATACCTGTAGTCTTTTTTTTTCAAATTTTGGTAAATATATCCCGGAATGCATTTGAAGAATTATTAGATTAAGAACATAAAAATAAAAAATTATAAAAGCAAAATCCTTCTAATATATTGAACTGATTTCCTTTTTCAATAATCTAAAAATTGTCTTAAATAAGCATAATATTCGTACCTAGAAAAAAAATACAATATAAAATATTCCGTAACTGTTAATCAGATTAGAAAAAATTTAAGAGATAAAAAAATACCCAGAAATACTTTTATAACTCATAAACACTTTTCATAAGACATAAACCTGTTTATTATAAAGAATTTTTATGTACAATCAAAAACACTTTTACAGCGTTTTATCCTCATTTTAAAAGTAGAAAATATTTCTTTCAAACGTGACTTTTCAAATTTTAAGAACCCATAATACTCATTTAACATCACGAAAGAACTCTATTTTCAATAAGCATTCCTTTCTCATCTCGGCGAATTGCCTTTGTTAGCAATAAGTATTCCATTAAAGCTTGAGTGAAGTGGACAGGAAAGCTTCTCCAATCCGTTGTTTTCGTCTAATTGGGATGCTAAACCTAACTAACTGATAAAGAGATCAGATAATTCGCGTTTCCACGAAAGATATTGCGCTTTGGTGAGAAAAATGCTACGTTTATTATTTTCCCTAACTCTTATAATGAAGGGATTTAGCGTGCGCTTTTATTCATCGAACTTGTATTAAATCAAACTTTTAAATTTTGTGTCTTGTTAACTTCGCATACTTCAAACTTTGCAAAAAAATAAAAGATAAATACTATACATTTAAAGAACTACGGTAACTATACATAATAAACAACATTATACTATGATAACTCATAGTCATAAATTATAAGATATTCAAAGAGAAAATTATTATTTTAATCATTTAATGACTTAAAAGGTAAGGAATTCTTATAAGGATTAGACAATATGAAGTCCACTTGCTTTTACCTTTAACTCAAAATTTCACTGTAAACGTTATTGAGTTGTATCTCTTTTATTATCATTTATAACAAAACATTATATTAACATTTAGAGCAAATTTATTAACATTTATAGCAAAATGTTTTAATTTAAAAACTAACCATTAAATAAATCGATTTTCCCTCAGAATATATCTGTATATTTTTTTATTGAGTCTCATATGACATAATTCAAATTAATTTATACATATTTTGCCAGTTTCATTTATCATTCGATTGTGAATATTTAAATACAAATCTAATATTTAGTCTGCATAAATTCATAAAATTTAAATATTTACGACACTTAATCATCGAAACGAAGCAATGACAGCTGCTTTCAAACTTACAAAGATACAATGTGTTGTTTTTTCACGTCCATAAGTTGAACATCGTGTTCTGACCTTCTTCGATACACAAGGTATTTCATTTTTTCCCTGACCTTCACGGTCTCTAGATCTGTCAAACATTGAAAACATCTGGTTATGGGTTGCTGAGAGACTGGCCCGCCACCTCTATCCAACTAATACGGTTGATGATGTGAGGCATAGACTTGAACCAGCATGGAATGAGCTGCCCGTTTCTGTCATCCAAGCCCAGTTCGACCCCATGTCTAACCGGGTAAGAGCCATTTTAGCTGCCAGGGGTGGCAGCTGTTTCTATTAATTTTGCACTCCTGTAAACCATCAAACTGCTTGCAAATTTCATCATTTTGTTTTCATGCCATACTGTTAACGTATAATAAATATCTTTTTTAATATTTTTTTTTTCCTTCACGGTGTTTCAATTTTAATGGCCATCAATGTAGGTGAACATTTTAAAACATATGTTCACTAAAAGAAACCAAAACATTGTAAAATTTTAATAAAAAACAATTCTAATAATTAAGAATTTAAAATAAGAGATGCAACAGAATTAATATTTATGCGGAAATCATTACTCCCTTCTTCGTACCCCAACTAGAGGCGAACGGTTAAGGTTGCTACAGAGATGGCTTCTTTTTCCCCGTTCAGAGAGGACATCAACCGGAAAGTGCAAGGGTTCCAGATGAACCCCACGAGGAAGGTGCGGAAAAAAATTGCCAAAGCAGTACGTGAGTGGTAAGAGAGAAAACAACACAAGAGAGAGACCGGACTCAGGAGACGACAGACGAAGAAGGGAACGAAACGTAGTTCGTTCGAGACGGTGCTGAGCGCAACGGCTGATAAGAAGAGCTGAATATTTTCCCATTGTATACCTCGCTCTCTTAAATTGATTTTTATTAAATTTAATTAATTAACCAAAATTGTATGATAATTTCTAGGCACTAAATATTTCATAAATTACTGTTATCTTACATGGTGTTTTTTGATTACACACTGATTTTTTTTCTCAAATAGTTAGACTCCTCTTAGTTTTATAACGAAACTAATCACTGTTGCTTTAAAAAGTTCACTTCTTGATGCTTACAACATGTAGGATTTGAACTCTATTATTATTCTTAATTTTAAATATACTGTGTAATATTCATTTTTGGTAGACTTCGTATTGTGATTGGGATTATTTATTAACGATGCTCTGAGAAGCAATACAAGGAATATTGATAATGGACTTCGTAATTTTGAGCCTCGGTCAAGTGACGAGGGCGACACCTTTATACCTCCCTCCCCAAATTTCCACACCTCGGCATCGGAAAGACTTGATACCTCGACCATATCTAATGTGCATTAGCCCCACTAAGCGTCGGGTAGTGTAATCAGGGCTCGAAACCATGTACTTGTAAAAAACAAAGCAGGCTTCGAGTCTACGACCATGACTACTAGGCCACTGCGGCCATGACAGACTTCGGAACTTGTTAGATTATTCAGATAATACACTTATAATCAAATTTAAAACTCTTGTTTATGAGCCTAGTTACATCACTCCATTTTTTTTTTTTTTTCAAAATATTTATTCAGTTTGTAAATTGATAGTCAAATTTAGCAAGAAATTATCCTATAAATAACAAGATAGAAATAAAAATCAGAGTTCTAACAGTTTTATATTTTAATTAGAGTTATGTGTGTGATTTACTATACCCTTAATATGTGATAAAATAATTGGCATTGTTTCTTGTAAGAGTCATTTTCTTATAAATAAAGCTGATATCAGTTAATGTTGAATCTACATAAAAACTTGTGAGACGAACAATTTCACTCGTGTTTGAAATTACACTTTCTTCTCCGTATTAATTAGAGTTCAAAAATGTCAAAATGCCCTGAATAATCAGGTCTCAATTGCCAAACATTCCATTTTCGAATCTGGGGAATTCGTCTGCAGAAAAGCGTAATAAATGCCACCTATTATTTGATGAAAATCGAATGTGCATAATGAATGAGAAAGTGAATGCTCATCATTCGTCATTGCCTATTTTCATTACCAACTGAATTGACCAGTGGACAACAAGTCTTAGAAGACTGAGTAGTCAGTAAGGTAAATGTCCCAAATGAATATGGGATTATGCATAGAATTTCTAAGCTAATGTAGGATTGTATTCGAAATGACTAAATTCTGAATACTTTCAGTAATTAAAATTTAATTTGTAATTTCAAATCAACATGATTCACAATGAGAGTACTGTTTCTCAGTATTTATTTTAAGGATAAAATAATTATTTTAAAAACAAAAAATAGCAATATGGAGCATTAGATGTAAGTTGAGCAAATTTAATTAAATAAGTATTAATCTACATTACAATATACGAGATGTGGGTATTAAATAACGAGACTGTCGCTGTAAAGCATTTTGTATTGATTTCATACATATTTACTTATTATCATCTTCAATGTATACCCCTCCTCTATCCTTACAACGTTTCATGTGAATCTTCTATTGTTCAAAACAGTGCTGGAAATATTCTTCTGTCAGCTCCTTCAGAACGCGTGCTGTTTCTCTTTCACAGCCTCAATGGACTTAAATCTTGTTCCTTTAAATACGGATTTCATCTTAGAGAACAAATAGAAGTGTCATAGTGCAAGATCTTGCATCGGATGGTCTAACACTGGGATGCTGTACTTGGCTGGAAACCTCTTGAAAAATAATGTGGAATGAGCAGACGCATTCTTTTGTTGGAAATAACTATAAAGCGGAAAAAAATAACTATAAAGCGGAAAAAAATAACTATAAAGCGAATGAAAGCTATAGCTGTACGGATTTGCTTACTGAAGCGAAAGGCACTGCATTCGAAAGAGAAGGGTTCACGCTCAACAGCTGTCGATCACTGGCGTCTGACGCATGGCACTTCTTCTGCAGTAGCGCCAGTCTCGTTATTTAATAGTGAAACCTTGTTATTATACAAACACTCTTAAGAATCTTATTTTTTGTCACTTGCTCATTACGATCTATGTAGTAATTAATATATATTGTAATATTGTGTGTACATTCTGGAATTGATCCCCAGCTCGTGTGCGCTGTTTCTTAAAGTATACATAAAAAAAATTGTGATTATTTTAACAGACTGTGAAGGATAAAAGTAATTAGAAATACTAAGGAAGTGATCTGATAGTTTATCCGAATAAGAAATCTTAATATAATGTACTGTTCGTAATCTAAAAAAAAACTTATTTTTTTAATAACTATATCTTTGTATTAGCCAAACATTTTCAAAAATCCATTAGGCGATAAATGGTCTTTGTATAATTAGCATTCATTTGTTTACAAACAGTAGGTTAGAATATTTAAGAAAAGCTTTAAGCAGAGGCATTTTAACTATTAAGAATGTTTCTACATCGTTAAGACAAAGGTTGAGAATGGATTTGATAAATTTGCTTTTGAAACCATTTTCCATTTATCAAACCTAATTTTCTACTTTATTCGAATTACATACTTTGGAGCAATCAATGTTATAATATGATTTATGGCGTTTTATCAATAAAACTGTTTTCATTGCTTAAAGCATATTAATCTAATATATAATGTTATTCTCGTATGTATTATAACTTATAGCAATCAATACCTCATTTAAAAGAAATTGGAATTTATATGCTATTGATTTTCGAATACAAAAATCTTGAGCGGCACAAATACTTTAAAAAAGAAGAAAAAAATAGAGCAACTTCTCATGCATGTCTCCCAAAACAAAACAAAAAAAAGGAAAACGATGAAATTGTTAAAATCAATAATGGAAAGTATTTTGAAATCAAACTAAGGAGAAAGAGGAAAAATAAAGGAAAACTGTAACAAATACCAATACGACAAAAAAGAAATTAACGAATAGGAAAAGAGAATATCGATGCTTTAGTCTACGGAAAAGTTATCGAAGTTTGTTGGCGTAATGAAAAATATTTTATCTGAAGAGTAGGCCAGAAGTTACTGCTTCAGGCATTGCCTCTATAGTTGCTAAAATCGATAATGGAAAATATTTCGAAAAATCAAAGTATATACTTTAAAGCATATATACTAAAGTATAACGCATTTATTGCTTTATTTTATAAGTTTATATTTATAATCAATCAATTTTAACAAATATTGAGCACATTATTTGAAACAATACTAATTTTGACATAAGTGGTTTTCAAATTTTGTATAAAAGTAATGTTAAAAAAAATCCAATTTTTATCAACAGAAAAAAATACTGCTGTGAAAGTTATTTATGTAATAAACAGGTGTTGTTTTGTTGTATATATTGAAATTATTTATATGCTTCTTCTGATAAAGGTGAGATTTCCCGTTACAAGATATCAATAAGTGAAGTACCAGTTTAGGAATCGTTATGATTATCTGACCAAGGTCTGAAAAGACAAATCTCTCTACAATAACCTCTTTTTTAGTGCAACATTAATACAAAAAATCCCACTTGGCGTAATGAGGAATAAAACTATTCCTATTCATAATATCTTGTTCTTTAATTCCATTATTTATATATGAGGGTGATACGGACACTTGGTGATTTCATTGTGTAACATTGGGCTATCCGCGATTTTCTCTTCAATAATCTTGGAGACATTTTATAAAGCAAACTACATAAAATATACCTCGACCCAACCAAATGAAAAGTGATCCATGCAAATCTTGAATTAAAGAATTGTAATGTGTTGAATAGAAGAAATGTATATATAAGTGAAGTCAAACTGAATATAAGAAAGGTTGGAAGTAAGAAGTAAGAAATTGGATGTTAGTGCCTAGAAAATAATTAGTAATTATGCAGAAATGTAGGTGACGTGCATGAAACTACATAGATTGTTAACGAACAAGGATTCTTACTCGTAGTGAGTAAGAGCTAAGGAAATTGATCGAATCCCTAGCCATCGCATGTTAAGTCACTCGACCCCTAGTACTCTGGTAAGATTTATTTTTAATATTTATGTTATACTAGATTATAAATGAGATAAGGTATAACAGTTGGAGAGAGAGTAATTCTGCAGAGCCATGACCTGAAGAGTATTAATAAATTGATCTTATACTAATTATCTGTCTTCCACTTCATTTGATTGTGCAATATAATGACTATATTATTAGACTTTTAATATAAGGCGAATAAAATGACTGTCAGAGGGGTTATAAGTGTTAATTTAAAAATTAGCTAATACTGAACTCTACTACTTTGAAAAGGAAGATATCAAAAATCATTAGCTATATGCCAAGGGGGATTTGTTGAATAACCTTTACTGAGATGAGGCTATCATTGTTTGTATGGCTTCCAAAGACAGTCGTTGTTATTTTTATCTGGTAAGTATACCTCTTTTGGAATAATAAAGAAATAGTAAAAATATAATGCAGTGCGAATTCTATTAGGTTATTAAAATGTTTTTCATTAACATGTGATAAGTTTTCTAAAATCACTTGTAAGGCTACATGTGTCTCAGTTTTTTCGGAAACCTATAGTTATAAGTAATACTGCCAATGGTGACTATATTACCTTTAATGTGATTGCAAAACTTTCATGTGAACTTTTTTTAAATATGTTCAATTGAAAGTATTACAGTCACTAATATAATTACATTTAATATATATTACGTTTATTCTTTTTCTCATTATATATTTTTCTTTTTTATCGCCTGATCAACATATCATCAAATAGAAAGTGGATGAGAGGGGGGGAGCTAAAATTAAGTAAAAATGAACTTAGGCTCTTTTCATAATTACATTTGACTCATTTCTAATAGAAATAACATTTCATTCTTGAAAGTTATAAAATTGCGTCTTTTAAATTGCTCCTTTTGTTAAGTGAAAGGAAACTTGAAGGAAATTTAATTTATTGAGAAAAATAAGAAAGGGACCTTATTACCTTAACTTGCCATATTACCAACTAAAAGAGATGTTTTGTAAAATATTAAAAAATAAAATTTGAAAGTGAAAGTCTAATATTAAAACAGAAATTCTTTTAGGAACTTAAAAGAGGAAATATGGTACTATAATATTTATTTGTTTTTCCTTTTTTCAACTGTATCGAATCCATCATAATTTTGTTTGAAATAAGACTGGCCGTATTACTATCAAGTAACTTATATTAAGCAATTAAGAATGAAATATCAGACACTTAGTATTACTTGTTTATGAATTTTAACTTTTAAACATTACATTTAGCAGAACAACAGAATTTAAAAACTAGCTTTTACAACATTCAAAGTGACAAGTAGGGGAAGTAAAGGATTAACGTGTATTAGATATAACTCAAGAGCTACTGGACCAGTCTTAAGGACTACTCCGATAACACAGAAAAAAAAAACCGGAGGAACAAATCAACACGAAAAAAAATTGCCAATATATCGATTGTCATACATGACAATGTGTGACAAATTATTAGGTGCTTACAGCTACTTGATAATAATAGAACAATACTTATTTTGTCATTATTTAATAACAATGCCCAAACTTATGTATGTGTAATTTTTTTATAACAAGCACACGATTTCTTTGCAAGTTTAGCTAATTTTTCGTTGTTATGCATTGTTTTCCGTTATTTTAAAGCTTTGTAATTCTTTTAGTGATATTACCAGCTCTTTAGTTGTCAAGTAAATAAAAACTCAACAATAATTTGTATCAAACTTATCTCTAACAACATGTTGTTAATATTCCTTTTTTTCTCATGACCTTTATAATTTCGCTGATAAATAGTATAATTTTTATAATAAAAAATATTAGTGAAAGAGGTCATTCCCTCATAACGATTAGCGCACATTTTATTTTCTTAAATTTTTGATTTATTCATTGACAGTTTATCAACGTTTCACTTAAAAGCAACACGTAAGCTACTGACGACCGATCTCGTAAATCTGATAAGCCGATATTAATAGTTGTAATTTATAACATTTTGTACATAACGATCAATTTTAAAACTATTTTTAAGAATAACAATCTTATCAAAACTATTTATAGTATTTTGTAAAATCTTGTGTAGGATTTTACAGGCTTTAGTAATGTAAGTTTTGAAATCATTAGTAACAATTCTAAATTTAATAGGTATTTCATGAAATTTAGGATTCTAAAAGACGTGAAGAAATTTTCAATATTTATAGTATCACCAATTTTTCTATATAAAGCTTTAAATCTAATTTTAACTTCCATAAATATGTATTTTAAAAGTATTATTATTAATAGGATGTTTATTAGTCATAATAGCATATAAAAAGTTTTGTAAATAATTGCATACTTACCTAGGACCTTATCAATATTACAAATAATCCTCATGCAAGTTTTCATAGAACTTCTTAGATCTCTAATCAATCTTAGTGCTCTCTTTTTTTTTTTAAATTCAAACATTTTTAGCCCTTTCATTCAGATAAAATTTATATTCTTTAAAAGATTCATAATAGGTAAATTATATTTAATAACCAAATTAATTAACAAATTAACAGTGTTGATTAACTATTTCTTTAATATAATTATTGTTTTAGAAATTATAAATCTGGAAACTCAACCTTTATTCATCATCTCTTTAAGATATTTATCACTATCAATACTTAGATTACCTGTAATCACATGTTGGCATTCTTCATTCATATATTCTTTATAATTTTCACAACCACCACCATTATTGCTCTGTAAATCCTTACAATTATTATAATTACAAATTCAAAGATCTCATATTTATATCTAACTTAAAAGCTTTTCTAATATTCACATAATTAATAGGAATTAATTTTAGGCATATTAAAATAATGTTAAAATTTATATTATCAAAAGATTTATTCATAAATCTAATACAATATTCTATTTTTTACTATCATTATTAAAATCATCTATTTTATATTTATGAACTAAATATTTACAGATATATTTAACTATGTGTGGACAAGTGCTATATATTTTAATCACACTAATAACAAAATCCCTTAGAAAAATTTATTTCTCTTTTCTTCATACCAAAAAGAAAATATTTGATACTTTTAATATTGAAATCCTGTTCAAATTTATTATTTAAGATATAATTTTTCTTTACTAACACCCATGTCCATGTATTGTTTCTTAATATTTCTTCCATATTTTTCTTCTTTTATTATTAACTTTATTGTAAATGTTGAGCTCATTCTAACCATAGTTCCCATAAGAATATTCTTTATTTTCTCTTTGCTTAAGAATTTGAGTCATATTTTTGTTAAAAAGCAAAACATTAAGTCCATATGAATATATATTATTGTAAGTTCCTTTCCGTACCATAACTTTCTTTTGATGTTAGGCACTATCTTAATCATGGTTAACTCAATGTTTTCATATTTATGAATATAAGTGACTAATTTCTATTTAATTGTATTTTTTATATCCCTAAGGTTATTATGTGCCTATGTTGATCAATACGTATATTAATATTATTACAAGTTTGACCAATATATTTATATACTCAAATATTTCATATCTAATAACGCAAATGCAGTTATAAGTTTTGATGAAAATAAATTTTGAATTAATATTAAGTTGTTCATTTTTAATCATTTTAAGTATTTTGCACTTCTCATTACTACAAATATTAAAATCTAATTTTATATTTTTAAAAATATTTCATTGTAATTTTAACTTGTATACCATTTATCTTTATTTTCACTAAGGTTATTTTTCAGATAAATACTATTATAATGATTCCCTTATTAATGTTTACTATTCCAAAAAATTGTTTGAAAATTACTACAAGCTTGTTCATAAGACACTTCTTCCTTGATTAATTAAACTTCAGCAGACTTATGACTTAAATCATATTTTCAAGAAATTCCATTTCTGCTTTTACCAAAAAAACATCGCCAATATTACCTTACAAACTTTTTACTCCATTCTCATCAGGGCAATATGTTACTTACACATTCATATTGCCTGAAACTAACTTCTAATTCATTTCATCATTGCAATATTGTTCATCACCACATGAAACATCTACCAATTTTTTTTTTATATAAAATCCACTAAAAGTCATCATAAAAATTAAACTATAACAAAAAATTATGGAACAAATTGTAAATTTAACACTTACTTAATTAAACCATCAATACACAATTTGAACAAACAATTTAAAAAATAAAAATGCAAAATCAAATAGTATTCTAAAAAAATCCTCCAACACAAGCATATCAAGTTACTAATTTCTAACCGTATTGAAGATTAAAAATCAAGTATCTAACACCACGAAACCAAATATTATATTTTTTAAATTCAAAAAAATTATAAAAACAGCACAACTAAACACAAGATCCTAATATAATACCAAATACTTACCATCAACATAATCATAAACCAAATAAACAATAAAAAGCATATATGGTAAATTATTAACGATTTCTTACACATGCCACAATAATTGAAAAAAAAGCAAAAGCTAGTTAAAAAATACCTTAAATGCCAGCCAATAAATTTAAATTACAAATAAATTTCATTCATTAAAAGTATAAGAAGAATTCAGAAAGATCAAAAACTTATTCAAGCCGAACTTAAAGGAATGAATACATTGTATTAGTGTATTAATTGTTGCACAAACTGCAAAGCAATCAAAATGCTTCCAAAATTAACGAAATTTCATAAAGTAAAAGAACAGGAAACATACAACAAAAAGTAATAATATTAAAAGCGGAAACCAGAAAATACATGTACGTAACTCCCAAATATTAAATAAAAAACAATTAAACAAAAATTTATACCTATAAAAACAATAATACATAGTGTGTCAAATACTAGAATATACCAAAAATTCTTGAATACAGAAACATAAAAATAAACCAAAAAATATATAACAGAAATTTTTTAAAAAAGTAGAATAATAATAAAAATAAAATAAGAAGAAAAAAAAAAACAATATGGATACATTTATGACGTCTATAAGCTTAAAAATATCAATACAATAAATAAATAATTAATGTCAAAAGACCTAATTAATTTATAAATATGCATTATATTGTATGATAGTATAACTTAAAATTTAAATGTAAATAAACACCTATACATTGCAATCATAAACGAGTTGGGGAATAATCTCAATGCTTAAAAATAATAAGATCATTCATTCACCCCCACACGCTTATATATATATATATGAAACAAATTTTTTAGATTATAAAAAATAACACAAATTTAAAAAATTTGTATTGCAAAAACCTAAAGAAGAAGAAGAAAAAAATTACACCACAAAATATTTAAGAAAGAGAATAAATAACTGAATAAATACCAACCAAATTAGCAAGAAGATAAAATTAAAATCATGAATAAATACTAATCAAAGCAAGAAAAACATTAGAAGCAGAGGGAAAGAAAATGAAATATAATATTTATAAATTTATAGTGTGGCTTGTGACAAATTAGCAAGTTAAACATGTTTTACAGTTCCAACATTCTCAACAGAAAAATGTTTTTCACAAATATAGAAATTCCATAAATTTAAAAAAAATGCAAAAGGACCTCATTGTAATATAAAAAGCCAAGTAAATATATACATTGGCCTCCAAAGGTTAAGCTACATGCAGTTTCTTGCTTCTAATTTAAAAATTAAAAATATGTTGAAGCAGCAAATTTGGAGGAAATATGCATTAAACAGTTATTTACTAAATGCGTCATAAAAATTTACATAAATGTGAAGCAGAAATTATATACAACAAAAAAGCACTCTTTTCGGAAAAATCCATTCTTGAAGAAAACAGTATATCAAAGTTTTATGTAATAAAATGTAATAGAAACATTGCAAAAAAGAGCTCTAGAAAGAAATGTGTCCACACCTAATTTGAATGCATTAGCGGCATCAACTTTCCATGCTGTAAATTAAGTTGTCGGATACCAAATTGGGAAAAGGGAAGCGAAGACCAGACACGGAGTAAGTTTTGTTACAGCTCATGTAACTTCCTTGGAGAAGAACTTAAAGCAGTAACCTGTCTGCTAAGATAGTCCCAAAGATTTTCTGTCGGATTCAGGTCTGGAGATTGAGCTGGCCATCCATTCGGTCTAAACCGTGACCCTCAAGATAGTCCTCAACAACCTCAGCTTGGTGAGGTCGTGCATTATCATAAATCAGAACGAAATGGTTAACAATAGCACCAGTATTTGGGTGGACATATGTATCAAGAATCTCACCCCGATATCTCACACCAGTCAGAGTTCTTTCATGGAACACATGCAGGTCTGTGTGACCACCGAGTGAGATCTCTGCCCAAACCATGATTCCATCACCTCTATAACTGTGTCTTTCAACAGTATTGGATTGATGGTATCAAGTGTATGGTTCCTTCAGATCAGCAGACTCCCTGAATCACACTCCAGTGTGAATCTGGACTCGGATGTGAAGAGTAAAGAAGTCCATTGCTGTTTGGTCTAGCAAACGTGTTCTCTTGCTCAACATAACCTGGCCCTTCTATGTCGTCCGTTGAGGGAAACACACAACTGGTTGTCTTGCATAAAGACCTGAATTGTGAAATGTCTTCGCACCTTAGTAGCAGAGATTCTTCGCTCTGATGCTACAAAGGGATTAGCAAAGAGCTGAAGCACAATAGTGGTTCTTCTCCTTCTGGACGAAAAAGCTAGAAAACGGTCTTTTAAAAATGCTGCAGCTCATGGTCCGCCTGGAACATGTCATTTAGACACAGAATCTTCGGATTTGTATTGATTCCAAAGACGTTGGTTCATTGAGACGTTTAACAGCATTAGCATGTGATACCCAATTGTAATCCATCCGACTACCTGCTACCTTAATAAATCGGGTAAACGACTTCCGATTGATACTAATGACTATTGTCAACGAAACTGCCAACAACAATTGAAAATCAACAAAACTTATACACGAAATTATAAAAGCTTGGTATTTGCATATTTTTTCTCTCATCCATATATACCTGTTCTTTTCTATAAAATAAAAGTAGTAGCTATCGTTTTTGCATAAGGTTTTTAAAGTTCTTTACTATCTTTCATATAAGCTATGAATTGTATTGTTAGTGCCATTTTTTATGGTGAGCATCGAGCCAATATATATATATATATATATATATATATATATATATATATATATATACAGAGAGAGAGAGAAAAGGGAAGAGGGGAGGGAAATTCGAAATTTAAAAACAAAATAGAAAAATTCCAATTCTAAAAACAATGATACAAGTTTAAAATATAATTTTTTAAGACCACACTGATGAAGAAAATACCCAAACACACATTAATATTAATAATTATTATATCTTAAATTACTCTTTATAAAATTCAAAGGAAATTCTGCTTCCTAACAATTTTTTTAAGAGGATCCATGAGACCAGATTCTTGATGTAAATATCCTGTGATTTAGTCACAAGTCTAATATTAAGCAATATTCGGCTTTAAATTATGTTTCTAAAAGTATTCAGGCTTAACGACTCCCCATAAGGGTACTTTATGTATCACAAAGGGAATAGGATCTCTCTTATTACATACATAGCTAGAAATTTTACTATCTCTTATTTTCTTAATACAATCTAAAAATTGGCATCATTTATATTAACATTAGTTTGAAATAAATTTAAAAACTCTGTATAAAAGAAAGATAAAGTTTCAACACTGTATTATTATTAATTTGAAAGAAAATAGCATCAACCTTATATCTAAATGTCTTAAAACTATTATAATAAAAAAAACACCCTCCTAAAAATGTAGATGAATATTAGTTGAATACTTATTTGTAGGTCCATTTTGTAGTATGATTTTAATCTATTTATGAAACTTATTAGTGGATGTATAGCTTTATTTTGTGTCTAATTTAAATAAGTAAATAAAATTTTCATGTGCAATAACCTTATTGGTATAAAGTTTCAGAAATCTTTTTTAGAACTTTAATAAAATCCTTATGTCAATAGAATTAATAAGATCTTCAAAATCAAAGCTATAAGTATCATATATCTGTATATGATATAATTAATATATAATAATACATAAGCACTTTCTTTAATTATGGCAGCACTCTCCACATTTATATACTTTTTTGTATTTCTGCAATTTTTTGCGACAGAAAGTTACTATTTAAAATTTAATTTTTTACGAAATTTTAGCGTTAAAATTTTTTAGGAAATTTAACATTATTAATATTGACACCAATTATCTTATAAAATACAATAATTCTATTCGAAATTTCTTCGGGACTATTGCTCACTAGTCTAAAGGAGTTATTATTCTCAAGATGCTCATTAGTTAAGTTGATATTACTTAGAATTTTCTTGCATGTAATGGCATAATATTATTCGGTACTTTATCTAAATAAGTAATGTATATGAATATATATACAAAATTCAAAATTACTTTTGATTGCTTAAGCTTAACTATGTAAAATGAGAACTTAATATAGTTGTAATGAGCTAAAAATTTATTTCCATAAATGAAGAAGAACAATTTGTTTTGTAAAAACCATATATTCTCAAAAGAACATTTTGGAATGTTTAATTATTTGAATCTGATATAACCCCTAACATAATTCTAAAATTTTAAGCAATATATATGCCATAAACATCTTTACAGTATATATCATTTGGGTAAATTTGAAAATTTTGCTTGACTCTACCGTAATCTAATACAAGTAAAAACAACAAGACATATTTGATGCAATATTTTACCCCATAAATTGTTTTCCAGACACAAAAAAGCTATAATCATTGAATGAACAGTTACAAATACTTAGTAGAAAAGCTATTAGATTCTTTATCAGATATTTTAACGAAACTTTTTAATCTTTGATATGCGATTAAATTATATTCTTTCTAATCGTTACTGTTATTTATTCTTTTACATATAATCTGGGGGGAAACATCTGGAAAGTATATGGAATGAAAACTTAAGTAAAAATATGAAATACGGAAGAAATTTAAAAATTACTCACAATTCATTCAATGAGATCAATCCAATTATTGATAGATTAAAAACAAAGATAATACTGTGCTTTGGTATAACGTCATGTATATTTACTATTCTACTTTATTAATAGCGCAGTTAAACACTAACAATATTTTTTATTTTTCTACGTATGTTATTTACAAGTTGTCATTTTGGAAATAAAAGATTAACTTTGTTTTGTTTTATTTAAATTAATACTATGCTAGAGATTCTTTTGTGGCTGCTAAAATATATTGGCTATGAAATGTATCCATTGAAACCATGATCAAGTGACAAGAAAAAATTTCAGATATAAAGACGAATCCAGAAGTATGATTTTAAAAATTCACTTCAGTTGAAAAAAATTACTTTTGAATTCAAGCAATTAGGTATATAACTTATTTCTATATATATTTGCTGATTAAACATGTTAAGTTTATTGAATTTAAATACGTAGTTTTTCGGTTTCTTTAGGGTGAATGTTTTTCACCCCTTGGTGGACGGCTGGTTGACTTTGATGAGGATGAATTCGAACTCCCTATATTTGTGCCCTTAGAAAACCTCGTCCAGTCATCTATGCTTATGTCTAAGACAGTTGAGTGGATAACGAATATCGTTTTTGGGTCAGTTGTCAACAGTTTATCCCTGTTCGTATTTTTTGACGAGAGCCGTCGCATACTCTCCCTCCAGTATAATCGTGATGGTACGGAATATTCAGAGGACTTTCTGAACGATATTTAGAAAAGTCTGATTTTTCAACGATTACTGCAATTGCTTTTCACCCCATTTGAACTTAGTGCCGTTTGAATAATTTTTATTTAAATTATCATCTGTTTCTAGTTAGGATGAGGGGGGATCTGTTTGACACATGCGGTGTAGCTGTTTTATTATCTGTCGTATGAGTGGGTGTCTTACACAGAATAAAATTTACATAGGTGGTATTTGCATCCAGTAGTTCTATGCTGTACCGCCATATGGTGTTCAAATACTGCTTCAATATTTTGGCATCTTATGTTTTTCCGCCTCATTCAGGAGACTGTTTTCTCCCGTGACAAATGTTGGTTGACCTTGTTGAGAGGAGCAATTCAAACTTCCTATCTTTGTGTTCCAAGAAAACTCGTCCGGTCGTCTATGCTGACGCCTTAGACAACCGAGCCGAAAAAGGAATTTCCTATCGGGTCAGTTATTAAGCACTTTTATTCCTGATAGTTTCTGCTGAAGAGAGTCACTGCAACTTATTTCTAACCTGATAACATAGTACACTTCCCACCCACCCCTGGTACACCTTAAACATTTTCCGTATATTTCTGCAGATAAGACGAACTTCAGGAAAGACGAGATATAAATTTTCGACAACTCGACGTCATTTTGTGTCGAAGTGATACAAGCGGTAAAACATGGATTCATCATTATGCTCCGGAAATTAAGCAAAAATCAAAACCTCTGATTGTTTCCTGTGAGTATTTTCTAATAAAGGCAAAGATGGTCCCATCGGCCGGAAATGTTATGACGAAGGATTTTTGAGTTGAGTAAGGCGTATTATGACCACGAATATGAGGAACTGAGACTTAGAAAGCGGTCTAGTGAGTCATGATGCTTACTAAAATCAAACCAATTTTGATACTACGCGAGCATCATAATAAACGGCCCTTGTATATTTAAGTAATATCTTGTATAATTTCCACAAAAATAATACTTGGTGTTGATTCAATTTTCTTATGGTACAGAGATGCGTCAATCTTCTCCGGAATGTTATTGTAAAAATTATCTAATTTTCTTAAAAGCATTAACGACATTAAGCAATTATTTGTTTATTTTTTTAATACAGGGGACACCACCGCAAAACAAAAACTGATAGGCTTTATTTGATGATTGAAAACCTAAAATACATAGATTCCTTGTGGTATATGTAGGGACAGCTAATGTTTCAGAAATAAATTTTTCTGAAACAACAAAACAAAAACAAAAAAAAAGAAACTTTAATGAGAAACAAAATAGGCATATTCAAATTGATAATTTTTGAATTCTTAAAAAGGAGAAATCTTTCTTGTAAGCTAATTGAACTAATACGATCACATATTTTATATTTTCTTTGAAAAAAAAATATTTTTTTAGGCAATTTAATTCTCTTTTTCAAGAGATTTAACAATTCAATTTTATTATTCATGAATGCATAATTTTAAGATAGCAGTTTTCTCTCAACGTATCAAGAGGTTTAAAATCCTTGTTTCCTCTGACATATTTATCTTACATTTTTGTAATTTTGTATACTTGAAAATTAGTTTTGTTGATATAGGGTAAGAAATTTAAAAAATAAATTTGTTGCACTACACACACACTCATTTATCAGTTTATTAAAAATAAACTTTTTTAAAACCATATTTAACGAGACAGAACATTATCGTCAATAAAAACAAGGAATCTCTTAGAAATATAGTTTTGAATTCATTTTTTATACATTACAAAGAATTACTAAATCTTGAAATTAGGGCATAAGATGCTTTCAGTAAGAATTCAATTCGGATAATAATTTGTTTTGATCAGAATTACAACAGAATTTAAAGGTGTAAAATTATGATACTAATAAGACCGACATCATAATAAATTAAACTTTTAAAATATTTCTTTTAACACTACCTTAAAATAAACTATATAATATTTTTTAAATGAGGATAATAATTTATGTATAAAAGATATGTTATATGAATTCGTTAAAACTAGAAACATTCTTATAAAAATATTATTCGGTTATTTATTCAGTCATTAATTATACATTTGTGTATTTTTATTAGGATTTAGCATCTAACAAAGGAAAAAGAGAAGCTTTGTTAAGAATATCTCAAGTAAATAGCTTGTGTTATTTATAGGAATAGAAAGCTAGACATTGGGACATCTGTCTGACAAGAAAATTATCTGCCAATTGGGTTGTTCCAGGAAACAATATGGGTATAGGAATGCAGTTGTTATAAGTATTGGCTAGATGCTTTCTTGAATATTCTTAGCTGGATATTTGATCTAGAAATAGCGAACAGAATAATTCAGAGAAAAAATGATGTATATAATATCTTCTCTTGGAAAAATGAGTGCTTGGTTCAATTTTCAATGACTCAAGGTAAGTCTTAATGTATAAGTTTTAAAGATGTTTTGAAAGATGATTTTTTTCTATTAAAAAGATGTATATTTGTTGTATAAATAAAAAAAATTATGCATCAGTAAGTATAAGTATAGAAATTGAGTTAAATTTCTTGGCAGTAGATATTTTTGAAAAATTTCCAAGTGTCAAAAAAATTAAGAGATACCTTACTAAACAATAACAGAAAATACAAAACTGACCGAAAACATAAAACAATAGAAAAGAAACCCAGAATTGGTTTTGTCAAGTAGAAAATTTAAGCTTTGTCGAACAGTGCCATTAGAAAAAAAAAGAGTTTTTCAGTATACTTTTTTTGGTTTTAGTATACTTTTCCAATGTGCTATCCCTCAGTATTTTGTCTTAACCCATGCTGAGACAAAAAAAAAAGTTGAGAATAACATTTCGTTTGCAATATTTCGAAATACTTCGCAAAAAGGAAAATGTCCAACCTTTTTATTCGTCATTTCTCAGAAGGGGATCAAAACAGAATGTATACTTTCTGCTTCGTATGACAGCTGATTTATTCTCGAAAAGCGAGTATTATCTTAGAAATATCAAATTTCATACTTGTGTGTTAGATCGCTCATGAAAATGGTATTAATGTTACTATATATTTTGTTAAATTACTATTTCTATGTTTGTGTGAGTGAGTTAAAATGTTTGAATAACTGAGGGTAGAGGTTTTTCCTGTGTGTAGTGTTTTGAAAAAAACTAATTAGATGAAACCACTAAAATCATATAATGTGTTATTTGCAGAATAAATAAGTGCGTTATATAAAAATTAATAGTAAATATATTAATGTTCACTAAAATCTATATGTTTGGATTTTATGCCAAAATATTTCTATAATAAATGTTAATTTAATTACTATCAAGAGACTCATAGGATTTTCATTATAAAGAAATTACTTAAATCCTTGCCAGTGTCGCCCGAATCCAGTTTGGGCAACTACTACGTGCAGAATTTGTGATGCCCGAAATGACTTCGGGCAGGAGAAAAAGTGTGAAGCCCGAGCTGAGCTCGTTTCTACTTTAGGATACTTAATTCACTATTTTCTTAATAGATGGCATTAGTGGTCCTAGTTTTTCACCGATTGCGACTTCGGTCGAGGGAGGGAAAATGTGGGTGCTGTCAGATAAACAAAGACACTTGGATTGATAAACAAAGGCAGAGTTTCGCTTTCTCGATTAGTTTTGGTTGCTTTTCAGTGAGTTTTTTTGCAAAAAACTTTCTTTTTCGCAATATTAGATTCAGACACCGATGTGGAGTACAGTTTAGGTATTTTTAATTAATTAGGTATTAATTTTAATTAATTAATTAATTAATTTTTAATTAACAGGTATATTTAAAATTTTATATTTGTAATAAAAACCATTTTCTAACCTTTATAATAATATAAAGAACAAAATTAAACAGTCCAAAAAAAATTCCATTTTTTTTAAATATATGTCACTGTTAAGGGGTTAATGCGTTTTTACTGAAATACTTTAATGCAAAAATGTTTCAGTTAATAAAATTATCTAATTTGATTGCAAAAATATGACATTTCTTCCCTTTTTCTTCCTTTATAAGTCATTTTATAAGATATTGTTGTCAATTCCTTGAGAATACGAGTTTGATTGATTTTCTTAACTTCCTATGAATGTCGTCCTATTTAACTTATTTAACATAAATCATTCATCGTTAAATTGTTAATGTAGTCGAGAATTTTTTTTTTCTAAAATATGATTCATATATCTGAAAGACTTAGAAGTTGATAAAATTATCAATGCTTAATATGATAATATTGAATTTAATCAAAGAGAAATATATGTACTATTTTTTTATGATTGTCTCATCATTTCAATAATACGAACATCAGAAGGACTTAACTCTCAAGTTTGGTATGTTTGAGTGGAAAATAAAATTAATCGAAATTACTACAATTTTTAACATAAATAAAATTAATCATGATTGTTTTATCTGGATAATTGTTAAAGATTATTGATAACTTCAATTTTAAAAATATAGATATGACAATTTAAGTTTTATTATTATTAATGTTTAGTATATGTGTATAGTTCTTTATTAAACTTTCTTCTTCTCAGACATTGAACCTTTTAAGAGTACATTGGTCTTGAAAGGTGTTATTGAGTAAACATCATCCATGTAGCATCTTCAGCATAAAAAGGAGTATCTCATTGGATATTCCTTATGAAACTGTACTGGATCGTTATAATATTCCTTATACGTAAATAACAATAGAGAATTAATTTTACTACGACAACGTTATTTTAATTACTTTCAAGTAATTTTAATCTCAAACAATTAGTTTTTTGCCATATCAAAATTGTGTACAAACAATTGTTAGTGTTTACAGATTTTATTGTAACATATTCTCTTTAACTATTCTTGTGAAGAAAGGACGAAATTGGATAAATTAAAATCCTATGATCACCACAGCTTAATGGAAATTCAAAATTTCATCAGAATTTGCAACATGTATAATGAGAACATGTCGTTGTCCTTTAAAGTTTATACCATATTCTATCTGCCTTGTACGTTTTAGAGATTAAACTATTCCCTAACTGATTTTAAAGCTACAGTTTCGTTCACAATAGATGCATGTTAGACGAAATATATTACTCACTCACACAGTATAACATCATACTATATCTCGTGTGATACAGTAAGCTTAAGCTTATCGCAGATAATAATATGCTACCTAAAACGCATTTCTAAATTAACTGAAATTGGAAATGTAACTTAATGAAAACTTAGTGAATTAAACATGAGAATAAATAAATCTAACAAAAATGTTGATTATATGGTAGTTTCAAAGAAGATAGAAAAGAGATTATGCATGTTTCCATTATCAAAGTTAATTTAAAAAATCTTCAAATTTTCATATTTAAAGAATTCTTAAAATTTTTAACTTTTCAAAAGCAATGACAGAAATGTGAGATAAAAGAAGAAAATTAAATAAGGGAGGGGACATATGGTAGACGTATAAATATTGCTAAAACAAAAATATTTTAATACGCATAATTAACTTAATCTGTTTTTAACATTCATTTGATCAAGATAAAATTAGAAATGAAATAAAAGCTACTAAATATATTTATATATATATATACATATATGTGATCGCAAGATTGATCAGGATCAAATGAAAGTTAAAAACAGATTAAGTTAATTATT